>CAIGRF010156921.1:35932-52742 GCA_903798235.1 Fraxinus ornus
GGAAGAAACTTTTAAAACGAACAGATACTTCTATTCAAAGACTTCCGAAAAAAAAATTTTCTTCCCGTTGCGTAGCGGCAAACACTAGTCGGAGCGGCAAAACATTAGCAAAACATAAAAAGATAAACATGCAAAATGATGAAAAATATCTAACAGGTTGCATTCTGAAACAACAGTTCAAATGAAAGCAGCAATGAAGTGCATAAGAATCGTGAAATTGGAAACAAAATTCAGGTGTGGACTGAAATATGCAAACATGGAATAAATAATCATTGTGCAAAGCCAACCAGAACAGTGCACAATAGGGATAATAACACGTCCATGGTCAAGCAAACATAGGCACCATGTAAATAGACTACATCTGATGTTACACAGACTAACTATATGATGAGGACTTAATCAACTGACATTAGAGTCAAATAACCAAATGAGAGCACAGAAAAATAGACAAAAGGAATAAAGAAACAGTCTCTGTGTGTGTGTGTGGCACACACAGAGAGAGAGAGAGAGAGAGTAAGAGATAAAAGGCAGAGCTTCCAGGAGTAGGGTAACTGCTTTTGCCCCACCACAAGCAAAAGATACGTCTTTGCAAGTGCATATGGATACAAAATGAATACAAGCAAGGACAGTTCAATATGAATTCCCTTAATTATTGCTCCATTTTTGCAAACAACTCCCATTGGGACGAAATGCTAACGTTTACAGATTGTCAATGCATCAAGTCCTTGCTCGAAAACCATATGGCAGATAACTTCTGGGCTAGTACACTGGACATCACTCCACAACCTGACTTGCCATGAAATTCCTCGTTATAGAGGGAAACTACAACACTACTTCAGATTATAGAGTGGTGAATACGATGTTGATAATTCATGCCAGCCCCATAGATCAGAATTGACTTCAGTAATTCCTTTGTCATTTTTTTCCGTCATGAGATTTATCACGTAACATATACATTGTTAATGAACCACAGAAACCTCAAGCCTAAAATCTGCTTCTTCTTTGTTTGTCTGTTTGTTGTTTTTTTTTTTAGTCACTCAAACTGTGAATTTAAATCCTAATAGAAGAAAAGAATGTCTAACAAGGTAAATCCCAAAGTTGGGTAAAGCATATCAATCAAACAACTCCTGAACCAACCAGAAAATTTCATAATAAAACTAGTCCTAAATCTGTGCTGTATCGTGAAACTTATAAATCTGATCAACCAGAAACAAACCTCAGCTGCTGCTCCCTCATCATCTTTGTAACCAAGTTTTTCTAATATCTCGTGTACAGCAGTCAAATCCATTCTTAAACATGCTTCACCAAGTGCCGATAGAGGCATAACCTCACCACCATGAGTGATACCCATCAACACATGAGAAGGAATCTGCAAAATGCACTAGTAAAATGTCATCCCAGCAAAAAGCATTTAGCACAAGGTTCAAATATGACAGATACAACTTCATATACCGTGCTAGATTAAACTACTTCAATGACCAAAATGCCATAATTTTACTTTAGCTATTCTGGTTTTGCATAAACAATTATACAACACCCATACAAACAAGAATGTGCACAAATAAAAATAAAAAAACAGTGAATAGTAAAATTGGTAGTATCTGTGTTATTCAATTTATTTCTCCTGATTATTGCTCTTGACATTGAAGATAATTTTCCTGTAGAAACTGTAAAAATAGCTGTATGATATCTTCTTTAAGATGACACTTGCGCTTGATGTAATGAAGTCGAGATTAACATTCACAATTTGAACTCTTTCTTAAGAAACGGACACGTTGAACTCGATAATTACATTTTAAATATAAGGAGTACAATGCTCGCTATAAGCCATTACATCACTTTCTACACACGCATTCATATGTCTACATCTCAATGGAAGGACTAAGACAAATGCGAACTCAATTGCATGGGAAATTTTCTAGAAAGAGATGTGACAATCAGAAAATATTTACTGAACTCTTTGAAAGAAAATATGACGAAATCTATAGAAATACTTGTAACCCAAGAATCAGTAACAAGATTCTAGTTTTTCAACAGTCAAAAGTTTAAGTTCATACAGATGTAATGCCCAGAAAATAGTCATCAACCATACGCCAAAGCTCCAGATTGATCTCAAAAAATTTATCATCTATAAATAAGAGCTCAGGTAAGCTAACACCTATAAATGTGATGAACTGTTGAAAAATAAAAACGTATGCAAACATTAACAAGAAAATGCATATTATTAACGGTGAAGCAATAATTAAGGAAATATCATAAAGCAAGTGATAGTTCCATAGTATAATGCCCCTATTTTCTATATGAGATTCTACAATATCTGCAGATAATTAAGGGATACTACAACAAACTAGAAAGATTTCAGCACAAAAGGCTACACGCTATTCCTTATAGAAAACAACCGACCTCAGTTTCCTTCTGAAGAGGAATCAATGCAGCAACTAATGATTTCGGATTTGGCCTCTCGCGGGGTTCATACTGTAAACATCTTGATGCTAAACGTACTAACTCAGTTCCATCATCATTAGAAAATTGACCTTCTAAGCAAGAATCGGTCAGCATCTGAAGATTCCTGTCCTTTATCAAATCAAGGGCCTGACACGAAATGAATAGAATCAGAACTAATAAAAAGAAAATGTCAAAGGTGAGAAGTTTACCCTTAAGGAGTTAATAGTAACTAATAAATCAGATTTGTCAACAAAATCAGATAGAAGAGAATCTCTTGGATCCATCCAACAGATGGAAGGGTAGGACATCCTGCGATGAAGCGCATATTAACATGCCTAACCAGGCTAACTTCAACACCTGCAATCTTCTCGTACAATATTGTTCATAAATCCACTAATGTTGAAAGTTGATTTACTTAATCAAGTCTCCGTGCATCTTCATCGGAAAAGGAAAAGAAAAGGAACATGGAAGCTAGATGTTGGCAAATCTGTCGAGCATGGCACATATGCCAAATTATCTCTTCAAGGTTCTATCAGAATTTCATTAATTTTATGATACTTCAAATATCTAGAATCATTTATGATCAAAGTCAGGCAAAACGATCATTGCGAAATGATAAACACAATACATTGGGTGGGTGGGGCGTATACAAACATACACAGATGATTAGTTATGATGTGCGACTCCACTGTATGTGGAAATGAACGAGTTCATTGAATGTGAAAAGGAAACACGTGTTGTTTTTGCTCACGGGTAGGTAACATACCATTGCTAGTAGTACGAGTCATTACTCAAACAAATTACATGACATCAGAGAACTGTAATAAATGTGAGGGCGGTAGAGTTCACACAAAAAAGTTAAGGTGTTGCTCATCAAAAATGTTAATAATTAAGTTGTCAGGAAAATATGTTTTGGCTCATTGACTAACACATTTTTCTAGAAAGTAGTTTCTAGATTAATTTTCATGAGACAGTCACTAAGCAATATAATAGCTGAGTCAATTTCACAGTGTCAAGATAGACTAAGCATAAGAAGACTTACATGGCTAGGAGGAATGTGTTTTCCACTGAGAAGGTCAAGCAATAGTGTGCCGAAGCTATACGTTACACTGTCAGGGGTAACTCTTCCTACAAAAGTTGGAAGCTCAAAATAAATACTGCAGTAATTATCTCACAAACATGAGGGAAATAGTAAGTTTCAAACAAATACATGAGTTAGAAAATTCAATATACCCACTATGTTAGGACACAGTAGACACCAATTCATGGTATGATAGATAAACAATAATGGATGTTCAAATCAAAAGAATCAAGACAGTCTGTCAGTCTGAACAACCATACGAGCCCCATCTAAATAATCCCCCCCCCCAACACACACACACACACCACGTGTGTAAAAGATCTAATCAGTGAGCAATGATGACATATGTCTTGCAATGGATAAGTATAAAAAAAAACAGCATACAGGGACAAATTTGGGCCATTAGTTGATTTTATTTATTTTCACCTTTTCTCCTTTGAAAAATTATAATTCGGCTCTCTAGCAAGGGATTTCAATGATTTTGTCGCGGATATGAAGCTTCAGCGATTCAGACTTCTTTCACAAGAGAAATATTATGTCCTTAGAGCAAGTCAGAAAAGGGAAGGGAAGACCAAAACTAAATGGAGAGGCGAAAACAAGAGAAAATAAAGCCTAATCACATCAAGTTATGTCACACCCATGCATGCATTTATTTGTTGCCTGAGAGATTTGGGATTATCCAAGTTCACCGAGTACTCGGAGTATGCCAATTCGCTGTACTATATTATTAAAATATGTTCATGTCTTTATTGCCAGGGGTTTAAGGATAAAAGAATCAAATCTGAAAAATGGCACAGGGGTCCAAGCATTGAGCCACATGCATAAGATTGGAAATGAAGGTCCCCACTAGAAAAATGGGATAACTACCATGTGATATGGTAAAAAGGGGATTTGATGTATTGAGTGAAGCAAGTGATATTTATCAATTTTTTTACATGGCTCGCCAAGAAAACAAAAATACAACTAGGATGGTGATAGAAAGAAGATAAAAGAAATGCATGTGACATGACTATCATCGTCATAATTGATAATTACATCCAGGATATTGCTTTCGATATTAGAAGAGCGCTGTGCAGTTAATTCAATTCGTTACAAGATTCCATTAATTACGTGTAGCATGCTAAATGGATCGAGAACAAAAGAAAATAAAATAATGGAATTGGTGAATTAAAAAAAAAAACGATTTCCTTCTATAAATAACTCGATTATCATATTAATAATCGCGCCATAATAATTCTAAAATCCCGAAACTATCATATCAATACTAATCCTTTGAGGCTGCATCACATTGCAAATAGGTAAATCAAGAGTTCCAGATGTATTAGACCTGGTTTTAATATCACAAACAGCAAAGAAAGTGCAGTAGATGAACACGAATCACAATAAATTAGTCACTTAAATCATAGAGCATTGGATATATAATATATCAGTAGGAAAAATACCAATAGCAAGGGATTTTTGCTAGAACTCCTTGAACACTCTATACCAACAAAAGTCAGTCAACTTAACACACATCCCATACAAGAAAAACATTATCTTTTTGTCTGTACTATATGTTATACTTACACCCTAGAAGCAGTCAATAGCAGGAAAATCTTCACAATAAAACACTGAAAATCTTCACAATAAAACACTGTTTGATTTTGAAACATAAAATACCAATAAATGATCAAACTATTATGTGCTCACACTAAATCTATTACGATAAAAAATTGGTCAAAAAATCAATTATAATCCATGCACAACCCATTTCGGCTATATGTTTCTCTTTTTCTAGATATATGAATGGTACCAGTCCTTAGGTATTCTGGAGGAGTAAATGCCAAGTTGGTGCTATAGCTTTTTCCATCCCTACTGTTCTTCATTAAACCAAAGCATGACAGTCTGGGATTACCATCCTGTGACATAAGAAGAACCTGATGATTAAGTATATTAAATATACATTTACTGACAACAAGGAAAACGAGAAATAGAGTCGTAGTAACTCCGTGTTTACATCATCAAAGACTATTCTGTAAGCATTAAGATCATGATAAAGAGCACGTCCTTTGCTTGTACAGTATTCTAGAGCTTGTGCAAGGTATAAAGCCACCCTTAACCGCATTGCCCACTTCATAGGTTGTGTTTCCCCTGAATCAACATTTAAATGGAATGCAATAAAGCACAAAGATGAATGAACCAAATAAAATCAGGTATAAAGTGGAAAATACTGAAGCAAACTGAATTGCAAATACTGGTAAAGATGGTCCACGAGTTTTAAATTCGAGTAAAACTATAGAAAACAAATCCAGATATGACACCTGAAAATTCACTCGCTCCCTCTATCCCTCGAGGTGAGACTTTAGCTACCAGAAGGGTTTGGAACAGAAGGAAGAGGGAATTGATATGTGGCAGGAGGAAGAAGAAAGATTGGAGGTTCGGCGAGCTTTGGCAGCTCCTAAGGTGGAAGAGAAGGAAAAATCATGGGAACAAAGTAAAGGAAGGCATGTAGTGAATAACTAACAAATGGCAATGTAGTAAATATAATAGCTAAAGAAATAGTAGCTAAGTCGAAACTTCATATAGAAAAGCATCATCATCCTCACTAGATCTCATAGATTCAGAAGGGTGATCATATTCTGGTCACTTAAAAGGTGTTTGGTTCAATTTGATAAGCAATCACCATAATTGTAATGCCATATAAATACAAACAAATACAATGAGAATTCCAGATAAGGATGAAAATACAAAGATTGTGCAGTGTATTACAGTGAAATAAATGTTTTGCAAGGGTCTCATTGGGCATGAATTCTGCAACAAGCAATCTCTCTTCACCTTCACAGCAGCAGCCAAGTAAATTTGCTAATCTATGGTTGCGGAGTTGACCAACAGATCTCGCTTCTTCCTGACGTTTCAGAATATGTTCAAATATATTCAAAGCAAATGAGAATTAGAATAGCATCAAAAGACCTAAGAAGCTCTATGTAATAGTTCACACATTCTTAACCAGTCCAATCCCTCCCCTCACACCCTTGAAGCTATACAAAAGTATAGAAAACCATATAAATAATATAATAATAAAGAAGACCATCTTTCGTGAAATAAGGACTCCAAATTTTGAGGTGAACCAAAACTAGACAAAAAGGTTAATTTTGTCATATTGATCGGACAAAGGTGATAATAGACTACCAAGTTTCTGGCCTGCATTAAGATAGCACGTATCGGGTGCTTGTATACAGAACTACTTACCAAGAACTGCCGGGCATCTGACCAAGCCAACCTATTGAAGCGTTTAACAGCAATTTGCCTCTGATTCTCTAACTTCCCCTTATAAACGACATTTGGGGCTTTCTCCCCATGCTCTGAAACAATGTTCTCAACAGAAAATCCAGATGTAGCTGTCCTGAGTTGTTCGATGGAGTATTCACAGAATGCAGGCAAATCAATGACTTCACTTTTCTCCTCATTTTCTGCGAACAAATTAAAACCTTCAAAATCAAGTTTTCCATTACCCTGAGGGGGAAAAAACGAACAAGAAATTTGGCACACCAGCTTTATGCGCCTCGCGAACCGGTCCATTCTGCCCCGAGATAAAACAACACAAAGTGAGTTTTGAACACTTGCAGCCCATCACACTACCACCACTCCGAAGACACGAACCCGCCCTCAAATTTCCAGAGTTGTCCAAAAACTACAATTTCACCATTCACAAACTCTCCAGCCGGCTTCACACTCCAAATATGCAACACAAATAAGACGTGTGATCTATAATGGTTATATTTTCCTCAAAGTTTTTACTCCGTGACACCAAGAAAATAAGAACGAAACTAACAATTGTAAATCTTTGAAAAAACAGCCGCACGATAAATCAAGACAAAACTTCATATAATTTTATATTACTTTCAAACAGTGACACGTTAAGAGTTGCCAGTACGACAGTAATTAGATAGGGCATGCCTCTATGTCTATACTCTATGATATATGTATGACTTTTTATGTATTTTTCATGTGTCTGCGTGTTCACTTAAATATATGTCAAATTGACCGGTGCTCTAAATTGATTGAAAAGTTTAAATCTTTGAAGAAGTAAGAATGAGTTGGCATTTTTACAAAAAATGTGCATACATAAGCTTTCAGCAGAAAACACAAATTATCCCAATTCAATGTCCCTAAGTTTCCATAAGAAATACAGAAAAACAGTTCAGATAGACTCCATTATATGAATACTGGTGGGCGCGGGTGCATCACATTTGCATTTTATGGTGATGTACAGGAAGGTAACTCAAACTTCAGATAAATCACAGTGCAACTTACGAAACTCAGAATGTACAAATTTAAGAAAGTTACCTTTAGCTGCAGAGATTCAAATCTGGGTCAACTCAAAGACATAAAATCCTCATTTTCTGAATCCCAGTGCTTTCAATTTTCTGCAGCACCTCTTGAAAAAGCTTCCTTTTCAAGCTGAGTCACTCGACTCAGTAATTCACCAGACCCAGATAGACCCAGATATCGATTTCAGTCCAATCAAAGTCGTAATTTGAACCCTGAAAGCAAAATATCCAAATAAAACCATTTCACCATAAAAATCAAAAGAGCTAAAAACCCATTTTGAAATAATCAAAACCCACTTTGGCACTTTCCAAAAATGATTGTTACAAATAGTACGGAGAGAAAAAATAAAAGGTAGCAAAAAGAAAGAACCTTTTTCTTGATTAGCCCATGTTTGTACACATTAAGAGTGTGTTTGGTAGAGATTAAAATCGGATTAAAATTGAAAAACTAGTCGTTATTGTTGACTTTTATTAGACGAGTGGGACTAACGGCCATATTTTCAATTTTAATCAGCTTTTTAGTTTTATTAAACAGGCTCTAAGCCCTGTGTTGTACACAATAAAATAATATTTTTCATCACATTAATAACGTTTTCTTCTTTTTCAATCACATATTCTCCATCAATTTACTATTCCAGAATACATTCTTCCAAAATAATGTAGCTCAAACACATTCTAAAATTTTCATTCTCATTCTTCTACTCATTTTTAACAACATATTCTTCATTAAAATAATATTTTTCATCACATCAATAACTTCTCGTTTTTTTTTATCACATATTCTCATCAATCTATTATTCCAAAATACATTCTTCAAAAATTAATGTGGCTCAAACACACCTTAAACTTGATTTGGTCCAAGCACAAAGTGAAAGTCTTTATTTATATATTTGTGTCTCGTTTTTGTGACATACGAAGTTGCATGTACGAGAGTGGTGTGGTTGATTAGAGAATCAAAAGGGAAATAAGAGGAGAAAGCATCCTATATATGTATATGAAAAATTCACCTATTTGAGTCACATTATTTTCACAAGAATGCATTTTTTTTGTTTAATATGATGAGAAATATGTGGTTAAAAAAGAAAAAAAAATTATTGATATGATGAAAAATATTATTTTATTGAAAAATGTGTGGTTGAAAATAAGTAGAAGAATGAGAATAAAAAATAATGTGGTTCAAACAGGTGCTAAGTACAAATTTATTTTCCCATATTTATACAGGGAGACAATTATCTCTTTATGAAATTTGTGCAAAAACCTTGTACTTATAGCATAGTTCTATGTATAGATATACAGTGTGTGTTGTGTGTGTATTTATTTCTTCTTTTGAGTGTGTACTTGATGCTTATTTCTTCAATTTCCACCTACACTTTATTTATTTTAATTATTTTTTGTTCATTTTGTTTTATTTATTATTATATGTTGTTTGAATATTTTTTGTTTATTTTGTTTTATTTATTATTATATGTTTTTGGTTCTCCTAAGTCCGTAAGCACTATATTTAACTGACATTCTCCTTGGTAAGAATTATTAATGTACAATGTTTGTAGCAATAGATTATAGATGTGTTATTAAGCCCATGTTTGGCCTCCACTCAACTGAATTCTATATTTTCAAAATTGAGTCAAGATAGCTGACATTTTCATCAACTGTATTCACCTGGTCAAATTGTGGATTAAAAAGATAATAAGAATGTGTTTGATGCACATTTTTTAGAAGAGAATGCATTTTTTGTGATGTGATGGTGAATATGTGGTTGAAAAAGAAGAAAATGCTATTGATGTGGTAGAAAATATTATTTAATTGAAGAACATAATGAGAATGAGAACGTGTCTCAAACAAATGCTAATGTATTTATCGTAAAGGTGGTCAATGTATACCTTTCTTAAGGGGCATTTTGACGTGTCTTTTGAAAATTTAAAAAGAGCATTTAAAGTTCAAAAGTTACTTGTGTATATGTTTTTATTAATTTTATAAAAATATTTCTTCTAGTTAAAAGAGTTTTTGAGAAAAATTGATCCAATACCCCCTTCTCTAAATGTACTTTCAAAATAGAAAGCTTTTCAAAAAATTAGTTTTCAAACAACAATTAACGTGACTTTCTCTAGAAACTCTTCTACAAAAAACAAAAACTACATTCTTTGTATTGTTCCAATTCAATAACTTGCAATGGAGCCGCGCATGTCTTTCTTTTGGCAAAACAAACCCATTCCATCTTCAAATGACAAACAACCTTGTACAAGAACAAATCTTCTTATATTTGTTTTTAGGATTAATAGCAGAAAATTCCCTTGAAATGTTTCCATTTACGACATATCTCATGTCCATTGGGAATCGCAAAAAACCCCTGTTTGAAACATTTTGTGCGAAGAATCCCCAACAGTCAAGATTCGTCATATTTGCAGTTAAAAATAGTAAAAAAAATGTCAAAATTAAAAAGGAATAATTGCAACTCAGTACCCAAACTTTTTATTTTTTTACAAATTAAATCCACTTTTTTATGTCACGATTCCATATCTTTGAAACTTTATTTTTCATCGGATTGTCTAATTTCATGGGTTCGAGAATTCTCATATGTTTCGAGATACTAATAGATTTTACCCAAACATCCACTCCTCAAATTTACATGTTACAGAGGGAAAACTCAAGGAGAGAGTACAATAATGGCAGCAGCAGCAATCCCTCTTCCGTTTACAATTTCCTCTTCTTCTTCAAAGAGCAATTCTACTCTCCTTTCAAGAAATTTTATTATTTTATCATCAACAAATTCTATAGTGGGATGTTCAAGATTGACCTGCATAATCAAGAACCAAAAATCAACAAACAAGAAGAATGCTAGTGGCAGTTGTAAAATTTGGATCTGTAGCTACTTAGAATGGATGAAGTGATATAGAAATTGAATGTGCAGCAACAGAAATTGAAGAATGGAACTCGAGTGAAGAAAGACTTCTTTGTATTTCACTTTCTTGCTGAATAATTACATTCAAATGAGTATTTATAATACAAAATAAAGAATCAAAGAATAACAGATTCTGACCAATAAAAGCTCTTATAACTAATAGAAATACTTTCATAAAATTAGACAAACGAGTTCAAAAATAACTTTTGTGTCTCGAAAACTTTTTCTGACGTTTCAAAAGGCATGCCACGGGTCCTAAGCATGATGTGAATGGCTAAATGGGTGAATATGGTTTCGAACGGGAGGGTTTTCAACTATTTTCAAATCCACCATTTTAAACTATTTGATAATTTTCAAATCAAATCAAACTATTTTTGCAGTTTGATTTGATTTCAAACTATGATTTTAACAGTATCAAAATAATATATTTCAAACAAACAAACAAATGAATAAATATATTGAATTTGAAATTTTATTATAATTCTAGTTAAGGAAAGATAACTCCTTTTACATTGAAATACAGGAGCAAGTAGTTAGAACCCATTAGGATTAGGATGAGTACATACCCTTTATAAATACAGGCCACCACCATAAATTCTTTCATCACCAATTTCTTCTCTTCGTCACGAATTCTCTCTGCTTCATATAGGTTTCTAAACCAAGTCGTCCATGGATACAACTAAAAAGACGATAGTGTTAAAAAGTTCCGATGGCGAGATGTTCGAGGTGGAGGAGACGGAGGCGCTCTAATCGTTGGTCATCAAAGACATAATCGAGAGTGGTTGCGCCGTCACCTGTATACCTCTCCCCAATGTTACCTCCAAGATCCTTGTATTTGGAAAATTGTTTCCATCACAATGATCTTTCATATTGGATCACCAAGAATTCATGAACAAAAGCGAAAGCGTACTTGAATTAGACATGGTTAATGTAATGAATGAATCTTGCATTTTTTAGTCTTCCAAATCAACACGTTGTTCCTTTATTTCTCTCTGATGATGGGAGTAAGAACAGAATGAATCATCGAGTGAATTGTCCAAATAGTCTCTGAACTTTACGTCATACTTCTAAGAGGTCACTGAACTTTCAAAATTACTCAAATCATCACTGAACTTTGCAAAAGGTTTCTACGAGGTTACTGAACTTTAAAAATCACATAATTCATCACTGAATTTTGCAAAAGGTTTCCCAGGGATCACTAATTCAGTGATCTCCTAGGAAACATTTTGCAAAGTTTAGTGATCAAGTATAAATATTTTGCAAAGTTTAGTAATGATTTTGGTGATTTTTAAAGTTCAGTAACTTCGTGAAAACCTTTTACAAAATTCAGTGATTACTTGAGAAATTATTAAGTTTTGTGACCCTTTGGAAGCATGACTTAAAGTTCAGTGCATATTTGGGCAATTTACTCATGAATGATCATCGTATAAATCGAGATCATAACCGTATATATATACTAACAGTCCGTTAACCTAATTCGGTCCATCATGAAATTAGTAACAGACATGGTCTCTACACATGAAGGCCCACAATGCTTCAAAGTCCAAAATATCGAAATCCTATTAGATCACTTTAAACGGGTTTAACCAAAATTGATAATTTAGTACACAATAATTCACATAAAAGCCCCCATGATTAATTAAAAAATCATTACACCCGTCTAAAATTACTATTAAGTATTGCAAACGCCATGTCGAAGTCGTCAGCCGTGAGGACCTAAAGACATTCGATGCCGAGTTTGTGAAAGTGGATCAGTGTACTCTTTTCAATCTCATTATGGCTGCGAACTACCTGAACATCAAGAGCTTGCTTGAACTTACATGTCAAACAATAGCGGACAGGATTAAGGGGAAGATTCCAGAAGAAATTCGGCATTAAGAATGATTTCACACCAGAGGAGGAAGAGCAAATTCGAAAGGAGAATGCATGGGCATTATTTTTAGGAATTCATTTTTTTTTATTCTGCATAATCTTAATTACAATTGCAATGTTTCTATATCAATGAACTTTTTTCCAGTGCGTTATTAATTTTGTATACAATGTTTATTTAAATTTAATTTAGATTATTGATTTTAAATCTAATATTCTAGAATAATAAATAATAAATTGATAATATACCTTGTCCCAATCGATTAAGAATTGTTATTTTCACAACCAAAGGGTTCAAGGATTGATAACTCAATCCCCTCCATTCTCCCTTTAAAAAAAAGTTTTGAACGGAAAGTTTAACCAACTTTTTAGTAAACAAAATCTTTATCAAACAAGCAATTAGTTTGACGGTAAATCTCCATCTCTCTCAAAATAAGTAATTTATAATGTTATGGATTCATGTTCCACGTGAAAATTTGTTAGATTGTTGTTCAAAATTATGAGAAAAATCTAGTTTTGTAACGGAAGTGGATCAAATGGCCGCATGAGTGAACCATGCGGCCGCAAGGCCATATACTGGGACAAAAATCTCGGTATGTTTTATATCATGCGGCTGCATGGAACAAATTTTCGACCTCTTTTTTTTTTTTTACCGTTTGATTTTTGAACTTGGTGCATTTTCACTCTATTTTTGGCACTATTTCATGCATTTGGATTTGGCCTATATATAGGACCATGATGTTCAAGGCTTGTGTGAGTGAAAAACAATTAGAATAAAATTTCTCACAAGATTCATTCCAAATAAGAAAGAAACAATTTCTTTCTTCTTCCATATTCATATTCCTCTTGTGTTCTTGAAGTTTTGGAGAATCACTCTTGTGCTTAAGTGTAACTCTTTACAAAGTTTGATTAATCCTACAAATCATTTGTCGGAAAACCCTTTGAGCACCAAAATTTATTGAGAGGGGGCAAATATCGTTTGAGGACAACGATCTTCGTGTTTTAGCCTTCCATATCGATTTTGGTGTTTTTGTTCGTGGTTGGATTCAGATTGTTGCTGATATTTGGTGTGATTCTTCTTCAACTTTTCTTGATTATTTGTATCAGTTTCTTCCAATCTTTTGTGGAAGATCAAATGACTACTAAAATATGCGGAAACATAAGATAAGTTTATCAATTTTTTTGAATTTAGATTTGATCTTGGTTTCATTCATCGTGTTGCTAATTTGTTAATTGGTTTCTTCTCCATTTCCTCTCGCAGTAAAAGTTTCTCGACAATAACTTAAACAAGTGATCATTTTCCCTTGGATGCTAACTGTTGATATTACTTGGTTGTATTGGCTTTTGGGTGACTGGTATTCAGAGAGTCTTCCATTCTCTCTTCGTCTCTCTGTTTCCCTTTTCTCTCTGAGTGAAAGTCTAGGGTTCTTTTTCTTTGTAACCGTAATTGATCTTAGTGATTCTTCAATCCTATTTCTTTGTGAATGTCTGTATACTGTGTATGGTCAAGGGGTTGATTTTGTGGTTACGATTCTGTATTCGAGGCGAGATTAAACTAGGTTTCTTCGAACATTTGTACTAATTCTTGTTCTATACTTAGTGGATCTAGAGTTATATCATTTGTGGATGTTTAACGGGTGATTAGGTCTTTCTGACTGAACATTCGGATACTACAGGGTGAAAAATCGTGTATTCAGTGTTCTATTATGTTTCTGCAAATTATTTTGTGGTTTGTGAACTTCGATCCTTTGTTTTTGTTGATTTGGGGCCTTACAGAATTCTAACTATTCTAGGAAAGTGGAAAAGAAGGGAGTTAATTAAATGAGTAATCACCAACCTTTAACCTTTGGTTACTAATTGCTTACTCAAAAATACTGGTTGCTCCATCACTTTTATACAATGTTATCCACCCATCACCCATCTCAATTCTGTTCGTCCACCTGGACAAAAATATTCANTGAACTTGGTGCATTTTCACTCTATTTTTGGCACTATTTCGTGCATTTGGATTTGGCCTATATATAGGACCATGATGTTCAAGGCTTGTGTGAGTGAAAAACAATTAGAATAAGATTTCTCACAAGATTCATTCCAAATAAGAAAGAAACAATTTCTTTCTTCTTCCATATTCATATTTCTCTTGTGTTCTTGAAGTTTTGGAGAATCACTCTTGTGCTTAAGTGTAATTCTTTACAAAGTTTGATAAATCCTACAAACCATTTGCCGAAAAATCCTTTGAGCACCAAAATTTATTGAGAGGGGGCAAATATCGTTTGAGGACAACGATCTTCGTATTTTAGCCTTCCATATCGATTTTGGTGTTTTTGTTCGTGGTTGGATTCAGATTGTTGCTGATATTTGGTGTGATTCTTCTTTAACTTTTCTTGATTATTTGTATCAGTTTCTTCCAATCTTTTGTGGAAGATCAAATGACTACTAAAATATGCGGAAACATAAGATAAGTTTATCATCTTTTTTTTTTTTTTTTTTTGTTTCCTTTGTTGAATTTAGATTTGATCTTGGTTTCGTTCATCGTGTTGCTAATTTGTTAATTGGTTTCTTCTCAATTTCCTCTCGTAGTGAAAATATTCCCAACAAAATTTACTTCTAAACGCACAAACAAGCTCGTTTAATAGAAAATTTCGAGACCCACAAACAAGTTCGCTTAAAATAAAAGTTCTGTATAACGACCGATTTATAAGTTTCGAAAACATGATTGTGATATTTGAAGTGCATGCATGGCATCAAAGCAAGAAATATGGCAAAAACCCAGACACTTCGATCATGCCAAAAACCAAAACTTTTGTGTTTAAAGTATAAACTGCAGAAAACATCAATTTGAGCTTAGCAATGGACTCCACACTTTTTCGTTAAGATAATTTTGTTATTTTAGTGTGAGATGTCTCCGAGCAGTTACCTTTCAAATAGATAGCACGGTTGTCTCAGGGGAAATTGAACATTCTGAAATATAAACCAAACTTTGAACCAAAGATAAAAGAAGAATTTTAGGAGAAAAATTTCATCTTGAAAAGCTTCAATTCTTTCCAAGAGAGAGAAACCGGTTTCAATTCTCTCTCGATAAAATAATTTTACACGTGAATTTATCTCTTTTCCTATTTTGTGAATTTATATCTCTTTTCCTATTTTTAAATCATATATTCTTAAAAAAATTATTTTTCACGAAATCTATTCTTAAAAAATTTCTACTAAACATGTGCTAATTCTATAAGAGATATCTTTTGACTCAAAAACAGATAGACCAACAAACCAATTTCATCATCTTCTTTTTAATCTCAAACAAAAATTCGACAATTCTTCTTCTTCTTGTTAACTCATAAATTCAATTACTTTATTTATAGACTTCATCTTCGCAAACGCATGTTTGTGAAGAAAAGAAGACTATTAAGAGTTCAAAGTGCAAAAGGTTGATATGAAAAATGGTCATGGATTGAAAATGCCCTAAATATATGGACATCATGTACGAGTTTGATTTCAACAGGAATTTGTGGTCCACAAATCCCAACTCCACCCTCGTCCACATTTTAAATTTCTACACATTTGGAACCCTTTTCCGACGGCGGGGATGCGGGCCCATCACAACCGCTAACTTCGTTTTCAAAGCATTTAATCTATCATACCAAAAAAAAAAAAAACCTCCCCTACACTAGAAGTCGTATTGAGATCCCACTCATATAAAAGCAACTCTCTTCCCAAACTGACTGAGCATCATGGCACGTGAATATAACATGGGCACTCTTCCTCATTTGATTCAAAACATCTACTACGAATTGGATCAAGAGTAACGTTATTCATCCCCATTGGGGTTATAACCCCAGTCTAGCATTAAATGATAGGTGAAATTAAATAAGTCATTTAATTTTACCTTTTATTTTATCTATCATTTAGAGTCATATAGACTGAGGTTGTAACCCCAGTGAAGATGAATAACATTACTCTTGGGAGTAGCTCATGGAGAGCCCGCCAAGCAAAGATCAAAATAAATTCAAAGGTGCTTCTACTAACTTTTTATTATAAAAAAAAAAAAAAAAAAAAACTTTGGATTGTAAGTATGAAACTTGTATGAAAAGAAAATAAGTCGAACGTATTTATATGGAAATTTTTAATTAAATGTGTTTAATTGGTTTAATTTTTAATTTAAAAATGTTATACTTGTTCATCTTTGGTGGGTAGACGAAAGAGGGGATG
>CAIGRF010156977.1:4419-58175 GCA_903798235.1 Fraxinus ornus
TTAATACTGGCCCATTTGGACATAAGATTAAAAAAAATAAAAAATCAACCAAATTCTCTGTACATAAATCTTAAATTAAATGTTAACGTAATTAACATTTACAAAAAAATATGTTGTGATACGTAGTAACACAATCTACTTAATATTTTCTATTCACTCACTATCATTTTAAAAAAATATCCTACACTCGCCTATTTCTTTGAAGCTCGGTGGAGGAGTGACAAACGTGACCAAGGGGGATCGGTGGTAGTAGTGTTGTGACGGTTGAAGATAGTAAGAGAGACATTTAATACTATTTTAAAAATATTGAGCCATAAATAATTCAAAATATTTCTAATAGAGGTTTGACTTTTTTTTAAAAAGTGTTCGTCTACGATATATGAAATCGTATATTTATTTTGGTAAGGCTACTCGATAAATCAACCGATAATAAGTTGTCGGTTTTAGATAAACAACCACCACCCAAACTTAGCTATGTCTGGAAAAGGTCCAAATTAAATGAAAGATGACCATATGCATGTGAGAAAATCATGGTACAAAAGAAGAGTTGGTTTAATCCAAACCAAGCTAGAAAACAACATATGCTTGTCTCACCTTATCTTTTCACCAGTCAATCCTCATCTCATGCTTTCCTTCTTACGTTAATTATTCAGAATCTTGACAAATTTTTGGTAATTTGATTTTCATGAATTTTATGTACGTAGGGACCATGAATTGAACTCATCTTTATCCATTTTCTTTTAATTTTATCTTGATTTCATTTATAATTTTATATTATTCAACTATTAGTAAGAGCGTGTTCGGTAGAGATGAAAATCGGATAAAAATTGAAAAATTATCCGTTATTGTTGACTTTTATTAGACGAGTGAAACCCAATAACGACTATATTTTCAATTTTAATTATATTAAAATCTATACCAAACACACCATAAGTCCGTATCTTTTTCCAAGTTAGCATTATCTAACATGTATGGTCCGTTTGATTGCAAATGTGAAAAATAAGCGGAAAGAAAATGTTTTATAGGGAATTGAATTGCCTAGAGATTGTTTTACTAGGATTGTAATTAATTGTGTTTGATTGGTATAATTTTCCACTGGAAAATATTGAAATGTTGGTTCCCTTTTTTTTTATGGAAATTGTTCATTAAAGTGATTTTTTTTTCTACCATTAGGTCTAGAATTTGTTCTAATTGCAAAAAAAAAAAAAAAAAAAAAATTGGAAAAAAAATTATCATACCGACTACCATTCGTTTGACTTTGTTTTGTATGGAAATTGTCAATAAAAGTGATAAAAAAATTTACCATTGTGTCCAGAAATTTTTCCAATTGCCAAAAAAAGAAGAAGAAGAAGATCCTGGAAAATCAAAACAAACCAAAACAACAAGAATTATTTTTCCTCAAAAAGCTGGAAAATGTGGAAATGTGGAAAAATATTTCTGGAGAAAATTTTGCTATCAAACAAGTGCAAAAATTGGAATATAGAAAAAAAAATTTCCATAGAAAATCAAGTCTATCGGACCGTAATGTAAAATTTATTCATAGACGACAATGGAAATCAACAGTCCATTTTGCAGGCTTTCTTCGAGACTAAAATAATATTTTTGGGTTTGTTTGGATAATTTTTTAAAAACGTTGTCTTTGATTAAAAGCTCGTAGATGAAACTGATCCAAAACTTGCTCAAAAAGCTCTTGTGAAAACATTTTTTTTCTTCTTCTTTTTTTGTCTTTTTTTTTTCACCTCAAAAAGTGTGAGTGTATTTGACTTTTATGGGCCAACGATATGCCAACTAACTATCGATATATAAGGGTACGTTTGATTCACATTATTTTCCATGAAAAATAGAAAAAATATTCCAACTTCCACTTTGAGTGTTTGATAGAATTTTTTTTTCTAGGCAATTTGATTCGGTATGCAAATTTTATTTTTTTTGTCAATTGGAACAAATTCTAGACTCAATGGGAGAAAAAAAATATCACTTTAATGGACAAATTTCATAAAAAATGAAGTCAAACGGACATTAAATTTTCAACATTTTCAGATGAAAAATTATACAAATCAAACACAATTAATTACAATTTTCAGTAAAATAATTTCTAAACAATTCAATTCCCTGTAAAATATTTTTCTTTCCATCCATTTTCCATATTTGCAATCAAACGAACTCTAAGTGTAATTGACTTTTAAGTCCATGTTTAGTATAAATTAAATCTAAATTTTAATTTAAATCAAAGTCAGCAGCTAGTTTTAACAATATATTTTATATGGCCCACAACTTTTCAACTACTAATTGAGTCAACTCTTATCAAGAAATAATAAAAAAATTGATTTTAATTTTCACCAATCTCCGGATAAATTTTACAATAAATCGAACAAAATAACAAAAGTTATTTACATGTATCACAAAAAGTGCTAGTCACTCACTTTTGTTTCACAGTGACAGTAAAGTGAAATGGCAATATAAACAAAAAAATATAAAATTAATTAAATCAAAGTTAAATAATAATAATAAAGAGAATCTATTCTAGGGAAAATTATAGTGGAGGTCCCAAACTTTTCATTTTGTTGCAAAATATACCTTAACCTTTTATTTTTGCGGCCGCAATCCCAAACATTTAACTTTAATAGCAATTGGAGTACATTGGACAGATTCCATCAAGAATCATGTTAGTCAACATTGAAATTGAAATTTTGACTCGAAATGACATATTAAATGGGAGGTAAAATGATCTATTTATATTTCTTGAATAAAATAATTAAATAAAAAAATTAATCTTCTTCGAACCCCACCCCTCTGTGCACCTACCATGAAACCCGATCAAAATCAACCCCCATATAATAACCATGGATTAGCATTATTCAATAGAGCCTATATTTGTAGCCATTTAACTGCACTGAGTGCATCATCTATGGCTCCCGGAAGGCGGTGCGTCGGCTCCAAGCGATAGTCGACCAAGTAACCACTGCGGGTAGTGTTGAGGAGAGCAAGGGAGGCAACTGATGTTATACTTTGACGACCAATTCAAAACCCAATGCCACTTACTTCGCCATCAACGGCTTCACCACCCAAATGAATCGCACTCTACTCCAATTAAGCCTACTTGCCAACACCTTATTCTTGAGAACTTTTGAATCCCAAAGGCCAAAGCACTCTCCAAGAATGTATTGAAGAATGCGGAGCATACGAAGTAGTTTCACCAATTAGTCTGTTTTTTTTTTTTTCTTATTTTGGCGTTGATGCTGGATGAAGAGTAAATAAATATGATTCCCTAATTATATTTGAAGCTTTTTGAGGTTGTTGCTAGACAATGAATAAGAAAAGCAATTTTGACGGAGGGCATTGGGGGGTTTTCAACAAGTGAAGTAGAATTATTTGATTGAGGGCAGTGGTTGGGCGGTGTTGATGTGGCGCAATGGTTAGTGTTGATTGCAATAATTCATTGAGTTGTAGTTTTTGATTTTGGAATTGGAAGTGGGGCTGGGGTGATTTGTAGAAGACAAGCTCATTTTTTATTTAACTATAGAAATATAAATTGACCATTTTGCCTCTCATTTTATCTTTCAATTTGAGTCAAAACTCTAATTTCAGTGTTAACTAACGGGATTCTGGAGGGAGTTCATCAAATGGACTCTAGCTGCCATTAAAGTAAGGAAAAAAATAGATGCACTGAAAATGTTTTGCTAGAAAATCAACAGAATTTCACATGGGGTGTGGGCCCCATGCGAATAAATTATTGAAAAAAAATGTTGGGCCCCACCTATGTTTGTATTCTGTTGGTTTTTTGGCCAAACCTTTTTCTGTACACATAGCTCGGCTGTTAAAATAAAAGGTTTGGGATTACAATTGGAAAAATAAAAGATTAAGATATATTCTACAACAAAATAAAAGGTCTTGGGACTTCCGCTGCAACTTTCTCTTTATTCTATTGGGCAGGGCACACAAATGATGTACGCCCCCTACTCACCCATCTTGCTCATCCCCAATTGATAGAACCCAACAAGTGGGCAATTATCAAATATTGACAATTTGAGTCATTAACGTCGGCGACCAATCACACTCCGGTTTCTCTCTCCTCATTTTCCAATTTGTTTAAAGCCTGTTAGGGAAACGTAGCTTTCTTGTCATTGCATAATTGTGATTATAAAACTCTTATAATCGGTTCATTTTCTTCCACTATGTTTAGGTCCTACACGAATTAAATAATTTCCTCATGTTTAGTATTTTAGAGCGAATAATAGTTAGCTTGTATAAGCTGGACACGAGTTCAGCAGAAAAACATAAGGTCCAACACGATCCAAATCCATAACTTGTGTTGGGATGACAAGCCAGTGGGCAGTCCATACGAGCACTAGTCTTGAACACGTTATACATGAAAATATTGAAAGCCTGATCGTAAGCGATTTGAGTAAAGAGAAGCATGTAAAGTGATTCGTAATTTTTACTTTGATCGTCGACTTGGACTTTTACCGTGAAAATATGCGCTTGCACTCACGCCCGTGTATAAAATTTGATCCAAACAGTAAAAATCTCCCTTTACAAGCAAAGAAGGCAGAATATCCTAACCGCCTAATGCTCGATCGAAAATTTTACTTCCATGTTTATCACTGTTCAAATAGAAGAATTCACATCAAGTTTTTTTTAAGGATAATCAAGCTCGAAGTTACGACTTTTATCACGACAAGGTGACATTTTATCATCGAATTATATTCGTTTCTTGCCCCCATTGAGTATTCGATTTATTACTTTTCAATAATATATATCAATCATATAGTTCGCTGCTATACTCTAATTTTAACAGAAGTCTAGTTGTATCATCTAACTTGTCGTGTTGAAGAGTAGAAATTTAAAATTTCTATCACTACGTATTTAACACATCAGCATTAGTCATTTCAAAGACTTCGTGCATGTTTGGCTAAGCTAAAAATTCTCGTTCATTGTTAGTAAATTAAGTAACTTTCAAAATAAACCGTCGGTTAAAAGTTCAAACTAATTCTTGCATATGTATGCCAAGAGCGCAGAGTGTAATATTACTTTTTAATGATATAGATTATAATTTAAAGCACACTTTTACAGTTGTTACCCGTGAGTGCGCACTTGATAAATCTTGTTTCATGTGCAGTAGTTTGCAAATCACACTGGCAGTCCGGTACGACGGGCTGGATCGAAAAAGTGTTGGTAAGAGATTCGAATTCGTGACTTTCAGTCTCCGCGTTCACCTGCTCCACCAACTCAACCATACATTTGATCCTATTTAGTATGGATTAAAATTCAGATTGTAATTTAAATCAAAGTGAAAAATTAATTTTGACTATACATTTCATGAATTCCACTACTTTTCAGGTACATATTTTTTAACGCACTTATTTACCTTTTTACCTTTTCCGATCAACACTTCGAGTCAAATTTAACTATTTAATTCTCCATTATTTACTTTTTCTCGATAAAATAACACCCCTCTTTGAAGACGACCATTCCTATTGACCGAACCCTTAGAGCGGTGCAATGGAACATATTGCAACAGGGCAGGTTAAAAAGTACATTCAGCCGCTTTTTTCCTTTATATTTATTTCTTCTTTTCTCTACTTTTTCTACTCTCCTTCAACTGCTTCTCTCTCATCATCTACAGGACTCCTCTACATGCATATAGAATAATTTTATTTACATATATGGGTCTTAGGATGCTGAAATCCTTCTTGATTATTTGCTAGTGCCTTAATTTCTACCCTTCTCCTTGGTACTTGTACTCTTATCTATATCTACGTGTATCAGATTTTTTGTGCTGTCATGTGGGCTTGAAAAATTGCGTTTTCAAGGGTCTGAAATAATGGGCTTCTGGTGGTAATGTGGGCAGGATCTTTTGTTAACCAAAACAACACCCATGGATGGTTTTTCATTGGATGGTAAGTATTATTTCTTTCTCGATAAGGGTGATTCTGGGTTTTTTCTTTTTTCTGTTTTTGATGAACGTCTGTTCTATGTTTTTGGTACTTTTGATGGATTGGATCCTTTTCAGATTTTTGGTTTACGGGTCATGAATTTTTTGCGATTGATCTGTTTGTTAGTCTTAATTCCAAGCGTGATTGTGTTAGTCAATTGATTTGATCTTTTGGGCTTTTTTTGTTTGATGAAATTGACACCATACACATTTTTGAGTTATTATCAATTTATTATGACGGAATATGTCATAATTAATTCATTTACTTTTTATGGTTTTTGACATTTTGCAATTAATTTAAAAGATGCTTACAAGAAAGTAGTGATTGATTTTAAAGATGCCAATGAAATGCTAGCTGTGTTTTTTCTGCGTTTTTTATTCTGTTTCTCCAATATGAAAGGTGCTTAGCCAAGATTCTTGAAGGAATTTATGCGTATTATTGGTGAACTGATTTTTTTTGTTAAATCATTAAAATGAGTTTACTTTGTTGTATTGCGGAAGTCAGAGATGAAGGTTGCTGATTATGGTGACTTTTTTAATCTAGAAATGGTTGTGTGACCTCATATACCACATTGGTATTTTATTTTGACAGGCTTATCCCTTTTTATTGTTTAATTTCTTTCTTCACGACGTGCTGAAATTTGTACCTGCCAGCTATTTTATTCTTTTCTTTCTTCCTCTTTCATTAGGCAGGTCAATGGCCATGTTTTCCTTTTTATTCGTTGTACAATCTCTGGTAGTAGAAAGATCATAACAAATTATATGTTGAATAATAAAAAAAACTTTTTTTCTGTCAAGAAAATCTTTTATGGCTTGACTTGAGACAAGAACATATATTTTTTCAATATGGTTGAAATTGTCTGTCGTGTTGCTTGTATTTTGATTACTGTTTAGTTCTCTCTCTTATTGAACCTTTTACTTTGTGTCTTCTTGGTGGTCTGAGCTTTCATATTATCGCATCAATAGAGTGAAACTGCATTCAGTCCGAGAGTCTAAAACCTTTATGGCATGTTTGGTTATGTGGATTGAACAATGTTGGAGAGAGTATCAAAGGAGAAAAAATGAACTAAAATCACTGTCTAGTATTATTTGGTACTATGTACCAAACATGTACTTAGATTTGAAGCATTCTACTAAGAGAATTCATCTAGTTTATTTGAATCCGTATAGCACCAGCCACCAAAATTTGGAAAAGGTAAAACTGATTCTGTAAATTCATCTATTTAAGCTGCATGGGTCTCTCCCCCTCTTTCCAGTCTATAATGGTGCTTTGAATAATAGTTATTTATCAAAATCTGGTTCTGTCAAAAACACTTTCTAGCTGTGTTAATACTAAAACATTTTTTGGCCCAGAGTTGGTTTTTGATCCATCGAAGTGCAGTAAGTTGAGCCTGGAGCAAAAAAGAGAGCTAGTCTATGAATTATCAAATTGGTCAGATGGTGCTACAGATATCCTACAAGCTTGGAGCCGCCAGGAGATCTTGCAAATACTTTGTGCAGAGTTGGGAAAAGAAAGGAAATATACAGGCTTAACAAAGTTAAAAATAATTGACCACCTTCTGAGAGTTGTATGTGAAAAAAAATCACAGGTGTGTGGAACTGCAAGCATTCCTGAAGCACAGCCTTCACAAGAAACTGGTGAGAGGACTCCCAAACGGCCAAGAAAATCTGATCATCCAAATCGCTTGCTTGTTGCCGGAAATACTGCTACAACTAATGTTCTAGATGGTGATTTAAGTAATACCACTTACTGCAAAAACTCAGCTTGCAAGGCTAAATTGAGTAACAGAGATGTATTTTGCAAAAGATGTTCATGCTGCATCTGTCACCAGTACGATGACAACAAGGATCCGAGTTTGTGGTTGGTTTGTAACTCAGACCCTCCTTTCCATGGTAATTCATGTGGCATGTCATTTCACCTTGAATGTGCTCTAAAGCATGAAAAATCTGGCATCACGAAAGATAGGAAAGATGAAGGGCTTGATGGGAGCTTTTGTTGCATGTCGTGTGGAAAAGTGAATGATTTACTCAGGTCAATAACTATGCTTGCTGCTGTTTTATTATTTCTTCATTTTCTTATATATTTGCACGGTTCATGCAACAATATAAAAGTTCTATTGCTTGTCTTCTTTGTATTGGTATGCCTTTATTAGCTATTATCATCTGATATAACTTCATTTATTTTGAAGCACATCTATCAGCATTACGAGCAAAGTAATAGACTGCAACTGGTCTTCACAATAGTAATCATTTTCGCTGGTTCAGTGGTTTATAGTTTGATTTGATATGGTGAAAATTGATTTCTGGTGGTTAAAGTTAAGTACGGTGTTTTTGTACGTGGTGAAAATTAATTACTGTTCTCCCTGTAGCGATGTTCAATTGTTCATTGGATTGGATACATTGGTTTGCGCCAGGACTTAGTTAATATTAGCTTAGTATGATTTAGTATGAAAACAATTATTGTTTTACATATTTGGGGTCAATTTGATATGGAATGAAGATATAAATTCTGTTGTAAATGGTGATATTTTTCAAGTGCTGGGATGTTTATTTTGTTTGAAGACCAACATAGAGGTGGATATGTTCTCTAGTTTGAGATATGGTGTTTGTTGGAATTTGTTTGAAGACCAACATAGAGTTGGATGCATCAATTTAATTGTCCAGTCGTTCAGCTGAATAAATTGTATCATTACATTTCCACTGGGGGGAGAAATAAATTGTCCAGTTGTTCAGCTGAAAAATACACCTGCACTATAAGGATAAAAAGGTCTTCAGGTCTTTTTGTAATAGTTCATATTTGATACCTAGTGAAGTCGTCAATAATGGTAGCAGTTGAAATGAAAATAAAAACTTTAAGCTAGAAACTGATGAATATGCAGAAGAGAATTCAAGTATATTGAATATGTTCATTCTGTTTATTTACAATGAATATGATACAAAATATATAAGAAGGTTGGAGCAGTGAACAAGGAAGAAAGTGACCAACAAGCATGTGCAAGACGTGAGAATCAAATACAGTTACAACAACTAATCATGAGCTATAGGTGTACACTATCAGCTGGTGGCATTTATGTATTCACTGCCCGTCCGTGTGCAAGGATGATGTGGAATTTGTGGTATTAGCTTCAACTTCAACAGTAGCTAATTATTATCCTTTCGCTCGATTCGCCTTCAACTTGTGGGTGTTCTTCTTCAACGGCTGGATGATCGCCCCACTTATAGTAACCACAGTCTCTACTACAACAGCGGNATTCAAATTTGGGAAATGTCACGGGTTATACTTTATGGTACCGGAAAGCTGATGATGCAGACTATCCAGAGGAACCTACCTTCAGATTGTTCGCACCAAATTCGAGGTCTTTGCTTTCAGGTCTAACCCCGGATACTCGTTATCTTCTCAAGGTCGTGCTCCATAGCAGTAATGGGGATGTGGGAATGTGTGAAGTCCAGTTCCAAACCAGTAGTTCTCCGGACAAATTTTCAGACTCTAAAAGCTTGGAAGTAGATAGAAGTCAAAGTCCGGCTACCAACTGTAGCAGCCTTTCTAATCCTTCTTCTGTGGAAGATGAAACTAATAATGTCGTGCCCTGTGGCAACGGGGATGACAATAGGGAGGGGAATTATCTTGGTTATTGTAGAAATGTTGATAAAACGGCCTCAATAAATTTACTTAATGACGCCAACAACTGCTTGGACGAGAGACAAAAAGAGACTACTAGAAATGCAGTCTCTCTGTTAGATGAAGAACATAATGCAGATGATGTAAACCTCAAAAACAAGGACTCTTCAGATGGCCAAATGGTCAAGAAAACGAGCCCTGATAATGGGTCAAACAACCCTCTTCCTACTGGATTGGAATGTGTGCCATATACTCCTAGCAAGTTGGAGAATGTGAAGGATGGGATTGGAAAGAACAACGGACCTAAACTTGTGGGTAAGGATCTTGATATTGTGTCCAGGAGGGATGAGCCTCAAGCGGGCAGCTCATCAAAGAAGAGTATTGGGGAAAGACTAGATGAGGAGTGTAGTGGAATCGGAGACAAGGATTTTGAGTATTACGTCAAAGTAATCAGATGGTTGGAGTGTAATGGTCATATTGAGACAACCTTTAGACAGAAATTCTTGACTTGGTACAGCTTGAGAGCAAACCCGCAGCAGGTGAGGGTCGTGAAAGTCTTTATCGATACATTTATCGAGGATCCGGCCTCTCTTGCTGGACAACTTGTTGACTCCTTCTCGGATGTTATGTCAAACAAGAGTAGTAGTTCTATGGTACCAGCAGGATTTTGCATGAAGCTTTGGCACTGATGGATTCTACCATTTCAGGATTCAGTGTACAAATCCAATGAGATTTGCCTGCTTCATTCTTTGGAAGTTAGAAATGTTCTTATGATTCTTCATTTAAGATGTCATCATTTATATTTATAACTTCAGGATGTTAGTTGTTAGTTCTATATTTATGTAGTACCTCCGGATAATGTTATTCTGTTATAGAATTTCCTGCCTGTTTATGGATAATTAACTGCCTCTGCTTGTTTAGCTTTTCAAGTTTTGGTAGTGTAAAATTATAAGTGATTTGCCGGTGGAAACTAATATTAGGGCTTTCCGTGTGAAAAAAGGGGAATGTGAAGACGCAAATATCTTTATTTCAACTTTCACTATCGCTCATTTATGAAAATTACACGTCATGGTCGTGTCAACAAAGAGTGGTTTGAGTATCATTACTTTATGGAATGCTCTGAGGAGGTTGTGTATTACCATATTTCAATTTTGTAGTTTTGAATTCGTAATATCAAATTTTATCTATTTGAACGATCACACGTGGACTTGCAGAAACCAAACTTAATAGTAAGAGTGAGTTTCGCACATGGACTAGTAGTCAATGGGTCCCTTTGTTACTTTTCGAACGCGAAGAATAGGTAGCGAGGTTAGGATTAGACCCTGAGAACGCTATGAAGCTGCATTACATAGACACTAATTTTTCAAGAAACGCTATAAGGAGAGTGATGTCGTAACACGCTTAAAATAGGTAGATGAAACCAGCACTTTGAAAGAAATCAAAACAGCAGCAGCTAATGGTGATGAAACCAATGCTCAAATCCCTAACAAAACTCTCCACCGCCTTGAACTTTCCCCACCCTACCACTCGCAACAAATCCCACCTCACCTCACAATTACTATACCGTCTTATCTTTGTCCTTTTCTCCAACCAATTTCTTCCTTTCCAAAAAACTCAAGATTCCACTTATTTTAAACGCACCCCATCACTTTTTTCTTCTGCTAAACCTTTTTTGCTCCAAGTTGGAAAATGTCTGCTACAAGTTTCTCAGTTGTTGCTGCTGGATCAACCTGTGCAGGTTTGATATCCAATTGCTCCAAGATTTTCCCTCAGAAGGACTCAGTTTCTTGGAGCAAGAAGACTGTCTCAAATGGCTCTAAAACTCACTGCATGAAGGTAAAATCATTTTGTTAATTTTGCGTAGATGAAAACGTGAATACACACCCAATAGACGAGTTTTTATATCTATTTTCTGGTATATATGAGCGAATCAACAAAAACGAGAAAGTTGATCGAAACTTTGGTGGGTTTTACTTGCATGTCTATCCATATAAACAAATCTTGGTGTCCATTGTTTTAGTATTCACCATTAACACAAATTTGAATTCGACAGACTTGGAACCCCATCAACAACAAAAAGTTTGAGACCCTTTCATATCTTCCACCTCTCACCGATGAATCGATTGCAAAAGAGATTGACTACATGATCAAAAAGGGATGGATCCCTTGTCTTGAATTCGACGAGGTACGATTTAAATAAATAAATCCGTCTTCTCTCTAATACCTTAAACATTTTAGATGAATCAGCTTAACATAGTATGAGAGCACTCGAAGATCTTGAATTCACCTTTTGCTATGAAAATCATAGTGTGTGTTAGGCAAATGTTGCAATAAATAATTTGTCTCGTCTCTGATCGTGTAACCGTTTAGACAAGGTAGTTAGGATGGAGGAACAACTTCATTCGCTAACAAATATAACCTCGTCAAAATAGAAGAAAAGATGGTCATTTTTTCATCAGTCGAGTCGAGTCGAGTCCAGTACTGTTTTCGATTCACAGGTCTGGGTTGTTTTGGAAGGTGGGAAATGTGCACAGAGAAAACAGCAGGATGCCAAATTACTATGATGGGAGATACTGGACTCTGTGGAAGCTGCCCATGTTTGGCTGCAATGACTCCTCTCAAGTTCTGAATGAAATTCATGAGTGCAAAAAGGCATACCCCAATGCTTACATTCGCTGTTTGGCATTTAACAACGTCAAACAGGCACAGTGCATGTCATTTCTGATCCAGAAGCCAAACACAACCTAAAGCTTTTCTTGATTAGACAAGTCTATGGTCAGCTTATTTTGTTGTATTTTAGTACTACTTTTAAGAATAATGATTATCATAATCAACTTGTTAAGAGAGAGAGAATCTATCATAAATAAGTTGCTTAAACTGTTGAATCACATGATATGGGATCCTGGTTTAAGGCACATAGAATTGATTTTTGGTACCCCTTGTTTTGAATAGTATGCTGTAAAACCAGCTACAAAAGGACATGCTAAAAAAAAAAAAAAAAAGTAGGGTCTAGGGGTTTCGATATTTGTACACTGTCCATCACGACAGGGGTTCACGTCCAATAAAAAAAAATTGTAAGTTTCCCCATTGTGAGGGGGCTATATATCGAGGTATCAGATACATATAGCAAAATCCAAAAGATAGTTACCTTCTTATGTAGCAAATATTTGAATACAAATTTATATTATAAATTAAGTCAAAATTAAATATTAACCACACTTTTTTAAGTATAATAATACTATTCATCATTATCCATATATTTTGTGCGGCTTATTACCATTACTCTTATTTATAAACTATTTATAAATGAATAATACTATATAGTACACGTATTATAATATCAGTTTAGGTGGTGATCACTTGTTTGCTGAATAGCATTAATCTTTATAATATATTAAAAGGAGGTTTAGGCATTGTTTGTCTCCCATTATTTTAAAACATATCAGTTTAGGTGGTGATCACTTGTTTGCTGAATATCATTAATCTTTATAATATATTAAAAGGAGGCTTAGGCCTTGTTTGTCTCTCATTATTTTAAAACATTATTTGCTACAGTAAAATTTTACATCACACATTCATTCAATAAATATTTTACATACAAATCAATAAAGTTACTCTAAATTTTTGACACATTTTTTTAAAAAAAAATTCATTACTTTATTTTTTCTACAATATTGAGAGACAAACACACTCTTAATAATTGCAACTCTTGCATAATTGTTGAAAATAGAGCAGGTAGGGTTCACGTTTTGTCAAAGGTCTATGCACAGAATTTCATGAATAGGCAGGCTAAAAAACACTAGTCATAGTCAAATTATAGCGATATTTCATGTTACTCACTCAGAGTAAAAGCATTTTGAAATAATAATTTGTGCGATTAAAAAATAAGAAAATATTTTAAATTTGTGTGTAATATTATTTTGTTGAATGATATGTGATTAAAAAGAAGAAAAAAATGTATTTTGAAAATAATGAGAATCGAGACTTTAATTTTCCTTGATAGTTTAATTAATTCTTCTAACGAAATGGAATCTCTTGGAGAAAATTTAACGAAATTTAATTGAGAGATCAATTTGAGACAAAAAAAAAAAAAAGAAGTTTAGTAATTGTTTTGAAATAAAATAAAGTTTAGTAACTAACATAAAGTTTCTTTGTAAGTTAATTAAATGCACTTTTACCCCTAATTTGGACATATTAAAACCTGGTTTCACAACTTTTTTCAAATTAAGTCTCTGTTTGAGTCAAATTATTTTTCTCATTTTCATTATTTTACTCATTTTTAACCACACATTCTTCAATAAAATAATATTTTTCATCACATCAATAACTTTTCATTCCTTTTTAACCACATATTCCCCATCACATCAACAGTAAAAATGCATTTTTGCTCCCAAAATATGCACCAAACAAGCTCTTATCAAGTTAAAATATGCCCTTGTTTGGGTCCCTTTATAATTAGATTTTTGGAAATAATGTATTTTGAAATAGAAATTTTTGGGAGAATGTGTGGTAAAAAAATGATTTTTTTATTTATTTACGCGTGACATTATTTTATACTGGATAATGTGTGGTTAAAAAGAAGAGAGAAAAAATGTATTAAAATTTCACCTTCATCTACTTTTGTATAATGAGCGAACGTGAATTGGACTGTAAAGTAGATCATGTTATCACAAGCTATCGTTTATCGATGTTCAGTATGGTATATGTCCATTTGCGTGTTTAGCTTCTGTTTGGTACACATTAAAATTTAGATTTTAATATTAATCGAAATCAAAAATTGATTTTAATCACATATATCACTAGTGCCTCAGCTAAATGCCTAAATGTGAGGTTCAATCCCTGAAATTGCTAGCCTATCTCTATTATCTATCTTTTTAACCAATGGAATTTATGAAACGAGTATCAAAATTCAAATTTAAAAGATACGATCAGTGAAATTCTAATTTTATATTTTATGTAAAAGATATAGATACAGATAAATATTTTTTTTTCTCTCTCTCTCTCTCTGAATTCGAAAATGTTTAAATGAGTTGATTTAACGTGGTATTAAATAATAATAAAAAATCGTTTTTAAGTTTCACTTTCACTCATTTATGAAGATATTGCAAATTAAGTTTTTTAAAAGTAAATTATCTTAGGCAAAAAATTAGGGTGCATTTGGTTTACTATTTTCAATTTTGCAAAGTACTGAAAATATGAAATTTCTGAAAATGAATCTTTAAAAACAAGGATAAATTAATAACATTAAACTCAAATCAGATTTTTGACGGTATGAAAACATTCAAAATATGAAAAACAAAAGTTTAAATAAAATTTTGAAAATTAAAAACTTTAAAAGTAAAAATTATAAAATTCTAATAAATAAAATTTAGAGCCTGTTTGGTAGAGATAAAAATAGAATTAAAATTGAAAAATTAGCCATTATTGTTGACTTTTATTAGAGGGGTGAGACCCAATAACGACCATATTTTCAATTTTAATTGTTACCAAACAAGCTCTTAAGAATATTTTCTATCCGCATCATTAATTTTTATTTTTATTTCATATATTTTAAACTCAATTTATTTTTAGCGAGAAAAAAATATTATAAAATTTATCAACTTTAAAATGTAATATTATATGACATATATTAACATGAAATTACTCTATTTTTACTCCATAATCAAAACAGAAAACTGAAAATGAACTTGAACCTGAAAATTAAAATGTGAAACACAAACCAAACGGGTCTTCCATAACCTTTCAAAATAACTTGACAGTGAAAAGGTCCTTCATCTTGAATTGTTCCAATGATTTAGTTACTTATTTTTAGGAACGAGTTATTATAAAATTTACTTATAAGTATATTTTTTAAACTTAGACAAATGACGTTGCTTGCATGGGCAAACGGACACACCTAGAGATTTTTAATGATTTGAGTCAGGCTCGACTTGCTTGCACCGACTTGCTACAAAGTAGGACAACTCACAAGTTTCATATTTTTAATTAAAGAATATGATTGGACAAAACTCTCGACCGGTACAGAACGATTTTTCATAAGTAAATACCCGAACGAGTATTTGAATCGAAAACCGAACGAAAATTCGGACAGAAAATCTCCGTTCAGTCCGTCCCATGGCTCGCTTCTTATGTGAACGGCTTGTCCCCACCTAACATTCTTGACACACCTTAGCGCACAAAGTCGTGTGATTCACACAGAAACGTTACATATAAAACTGATTTGCCTTTCCCTCTCCATTATTCAGTAAGGCATTTTCACAAACACTTAGCTCCACTTAGACACCAGTAATCCGTCAACCCAATGTCATAAATTCAATTTCAATTTCCGAATTCTGAGTCCTAGGTCGGCGACTGGACAACCCATGGGCGCCGACGAACTGATAAGGAGAAAAGCCATTCCACTGATTAAGAGCAAAGAGAAAATGAAGGCAATCCACCCATGTGCAATGTGATAAGGAGCTACAAAAGCAAAGAGTAATCTCCAAGGTGCGAGGAGGAACCGCCAGAAATAGTTTGCATCCCACAGGTATATTTTCTTCAGTTTTCTTGATTCCAGGCTTCCAATGGCTTAAACAAGACATAATTTATTCAATAAAAAGTGAGAAGAATTGTCTTATAATATCTCTTCAAAAAATATTACCCATCCCAGTTTGAATAGATTCCAATCTGCACAATGCGGAATTTTTCTTTAAATTCACTCTGCACGCAAATTCGGTTGATGACTACCAGCAAAAGGGTCCAAGACCGCAGCAAGAATAAGCGAGTCCACCACCTAGAAATCGTCATAGAAAAGCACAAAATAATCTCCAAAATCTTGAATTTATTAGAAATCCTCAAAAAAGAACCCGAACAAATCATAACCTTAAAAAACCTTGACCAGCATCGAAAACTAGTCAATCTTCCCAAGCCCCACAAACTTTCCGATTTTCTTCAGAAATCGCCGAAGCTTTTTGAGCTGTACAAAGACCAAAGGGGTGTTGTTTGGTGTGGAATGACAGAAAAGGCTGAGGAATTGGTGAAAGAGGAGGAGAAGATTATAGAAAGGCATAGTGATAAGGTTGCAGAGTATGTGACTAGAATGCTGATGATGGCAGTAGATAAGCGTCTACCGCTGGATAAGATCGCACACTTTAGACGGGATTTTGGGTTGCCTATGGATTTTAGGAAGCATTGGGTGTATGAGTATCCTGAAAATTTCCGTGTAGTTCAGCCGTTCAAGCCTTATGATGAGGGAGAGTACTTGGAGCTTGTGTCTTGGAAGGCTAGTTGGGCAGTAACGGAATTGGAGAAGAAGGTGTTAGGTTTAAATGAAGTGTTGAATGATAATGATCATGTCCCAGGATTGCTTTCATTGGCTTTTCCGCTGAAGTTTCCATCTAATTTTAAGAAGGTGTATAGGTATGGTGGGCAAATCGACCATTTTCAGAAGAGGGAGTATCTGTCTCCTTATGCAGATGCTCGTGGTTTAAAAGCTGGGTCGCGAGAGTTTGATAAGAGGGCAGTTGCAGTGATGCACGAGTTGCTAAATTTCACGCTTGAAAAGAGGTTGGTGACTGACCATCTAACACATTTTAGAAGGGAATTTGTCATGCCTCAGAAGCTAATGAGGCTTTTGCTAAAGCATTTTGGGATTTTTTATGTTTCTGAAAGGGGAAAAAGGCTTAGTGTGTTCTTGAATGAGGCTTACGAAGGATCAGAGTTAATTGAGAAGCACCCTTTGGTTGTTTGGAAGGAAAAGGTTCTAAGACACATTGGTTATAGAGGGAAGAAGAAGGAGATAGGGAGTTTTGATCATTTATCGGACATGGAGGATAAGGATTTGTTTGAGAGTGATTCAGAAGACGAGAGTGTTCAGCTGCAACTCAAGCAGGCTGACACCTCGAGTGGTTTAGAAAGCAATCTACCTCTGGATGGTTCTGAGATGGAGATTGAGGAGGTTTGGAGGGCATATGAGGATTGAATTATCACAAGGTAAAAACTCTACTCTTGATTTTGTTCTGCCACTCATGGTTCTTTTTGCATAAAATTGATACACGTTCATATCAGTGAAAATTTGTCCTCCTTGTGGTTGTGAATTTTGTATGGGATATTCACCTCACCTCACCTCACATTACTTATTATTATCTCATCCCCGATATCATGCCCAACTTAGTTATTTCTGTTTGTTGAATAGTGGGGGGTAAACCTTCAAAACCTCCAAATATTGTCAAACCAAAAGAGGTTTTGAAGGCCATACCGGAGTTACAATCGTGCAATTTTATTGGACATGCTACATTGAAGAAAGAGACAAAGCCAATGGTGAAGTTTAGAAATAAGAGAGATGTGTCACCAAAAGATCCAACATAGGCACTGCAGTTGAGTCAAGCTAATGACGTTAAAGAAGCGCTTTTTGGGAGGCAACCCAAGCTTTCTTCCTTTTTACTTATTCATTTATTCACAGAACTTATTACTCTATCTAAATTATTTGATTCAAATCCATCCTATAACAATATTGGATCTTATTGGATGACCCATCGATATCCATTAATGTTATTGATTTTAGTTTCTCTTGTTTACTACGTTTAGAGTCTGTATTTTATAGTACACTATCATTATGATCTGAGTTGTTTAGTCAGGCCCGTTCAGTGTATTGAATATTTTAATCATCTTAACTTCATAATAAAAATCAATAGGCGCTTAAATTTTTTTAGAGTACCAGTTCGAGTCCCCTCAGGCCACTGAGGTGAGAAACGGCTGTAAATTTCAGGGTCCCGTGGGATTAGTCGAGGTGCGCGCAAGCTGGTCCGGACATCTACAGTTATCAAAAAAAAAAAAAATTTTTTTAGAGTCCATTGTAGGTCTAACACTAGTCAGCTGTAACTATATACTTCAATTTGAACTGGAATATATTGTCTTAGATTGGGAGGGTAAGAGATCTTTAAATAGCATTATAGCACATCATTTTCTGTTGCATAATGTGTTACCATTGCTTTACTAAATTGAATTGTCAAATCGCAAGGTCTTATTTGCTCTAAAAAGAGAGGTGATAGCTTCAATACTACAACTATTACTACCTCTGCATGCCCAGGATGGATTGGGGTTTCAAGTAGGCCCCTGGCTTTTTGGCTTCATTAGCCTTTTTTAGCATCTTTATGACTCTTTATAATCTGTTTGCTTCTGCTGAATAAAATGTTGTTTCCTGCTCATTTCCTGCTCAACCTTTGTAAATGACTTATTTGTGATCTATGATGTTATTTTATACCACATGTTTATAAAGTTGTGTTATTGTGCCAAGTTTTCCCTTTTGAAAGTAATAGTGCTTTTAAAATAACAATGGTTGTGGTTTACTAACAATTAAATATTTCCCTTCAAACTGTACTGCTGGATGACACCAGATTCTACAACGTGGGCATGACGATTAAGTATGCGTTAATGATGAGAGATTGGATATAATTCTCGTTTGAAGGGTTGGTGCAATGCAAGGAAATTATCATTAGAGACCCCAAGGTTTGTGGCCTTTATGTCCAATACACCTTTTGATTTTCTCACACATTTTAAAACTTTACAATTGCTGTATTTGTTCAGCCTTCGTTCTGCAGGTCAGCAGTTACATCATGAATATCCACATCTAAGAAGCAAAGGTGGCTAAATTTTTGCACATCTGGGTATCCACACCACAAGAAACTTCTGGGAATGTTTCTACCTCTGAATATCTGATATGCATCCAGTTGCTTTGAGACGACATATAATATCATTAACAGAACTTCATAAACAAGTTGCAAGAGCTTTCTGATTTTTCGAGCGCAAGAACATGGTTAAAAAGAATGAGACTATACATAGTATACTTCTCTGGATTTTCTTATTTATTAGCTTACGCCAAAATTCATAATGTTTGCACTGGGAAAAAAATGTTCTTTCTGATATGTTACATCCGCTGATTTTACTTGTTATATAGGATTTGCGACGAGCTAAAGCAAAATCATTGAACTACTGATTTCCTCTTTTTCTCTTCATAGATTTTTCACTTTGAAAATTCAATAAAATTTCTGTGTTGTTCAGTATGCGGATTTGAATTTAAACGTTCACGGAGATCCTGTTTCTTCATCTTTACACAGTAGTTGAGCCATTCATTGTTGGAATTTTACTGTTGATGATTTGATTCGTATTCTCTCTCTCTCGGGGTGGGGGGCGATCCTTTGAAAATATTATTCATCTACTCAGTCCAGCTGATTGCAAGAAAGCTCCGAATATTTTGCTAGGAAAATCTTGTCTGTAATTTTGAGAATAATAGATCATACGTAGTCTCAAGATTTATCTTTTCTTGAATTATCACTTTCGAGTTGAATTTGCATACACGAGACAGTAGTAATTGAGATAGTCCCAGCAAGACTCTTATTGTTTGTTTGGTAGGACTTTTGCTTATATTTTTTGCAGAAGAGCTTTTCATGGGATGTATATGGCTTTTTATTTTAGTACCTTTATTCTTAACAATACCGGTCTCCGATTGTTTGGTGTACCTACTTAATAGAGCTACGACCGTCATAGTCAACCTTCTTGTTATTTCACTACTGGATTGGCTAACCCAAAGGGTTGTTTTTTGTTTTTGTTTTTATAAATACGGGGAGCCTGTTGAGTAAATCAGCCTCGAATAGGTCTCTCCTCCCTCTTTCCTTTTGCATACTCACCTGTCTGTCTAAACAAGGCATTTGTCAAACAAAACTTAGCAGCACGTCTTCACGAGTATGATCCTTCTCTCAGAAGTGGGATCACTCACTTGGCTGTAGCGAAGTGCTTACCATGCGCGAAAGAAAGGGCCTTCGCCACTTGAGCCATATGCGGGGGAACTCACAACCTATTGTTTTTGGTCATCTCTATTTTTATAATCTTTTTGAATTGATTTCACTCTAAGCAGTAAACTTAGGTTGACCCCTACTCTTACAAGTTTCGTAAGGAAAGTCACGTTAAATTAACTCACACTAAAAGCTCTATACAAATACTTTTAGAAGTAATTTTTAGTTTCAAAAGTATATTTTGACTTTTCAAAAGTCTTGTCAAATAGACTTTTAGCTACAGTGAAAAAGTTATATCATAGTTTAACGAAATTGAGTGTGTGTATTATCATAACCATAAAAGAGTCGTAGTTTCGATCGATCGAGAGAGAGAGAGAGATAATTTTTAGTTTCAAAAGTATATTTTGACTTTTCAAAAGTCTTGTCAAATAGATTTTTAGCTACAGTGAAAAAATTATATCATAGTTTAACGAAATTGAGTGTGTGTATTATCATAACCATAAAAGAGTCGTAGTTGAGAGAGAGAGAGAGAGAGAGAGAGAGAGATTACAAATATCATCCTAACCAAACACCTCCACTCTACCCTGTGGGGGTGGCCGGTGGGGTAGGTGTTCTTTAGCTCTAATGAACATGTGAAGCTAATCACTTTCTAATTTCTTGAATGGAGAATAATCGAGTTAATGCCAAAGAGGATCTTCTCCAATATATATAAAATGGTTAAAAAAAGAAAAAAAGAAAAGAAAGAAAGAATATAAAATGTTTTCCAACCATGTGAAAGAGTATGGTGCAGGCTTCCCATGTAAGAGAAAATAATAAAATTTCTTGATTTTTCAAAATATTTGGAGACAGATAAGATCTGGATTTTGGACCCTTAACTTTTGGAGAAAGTGATGCCTTGGGAAGTTTCTTATCCCTTAAATCTCAAACCTCGATAATAATTATTATATATTTAATCATCTCTTCAATCACTCTCTTAATCATTTAGTACCATTCTCCAAAATGGGTCATGCCTCGGAGAGTTGAGATTTGATGTCTAACTCATAATAACTAGACCAAAAGTTCAACGTAGAGATTGAATGAGGAACGTGTTTTAACTAATCGAATTTCTTTCTCACCATATGTTTTGGGGTTACGAAGTAACGACTATGCGAATATAAGGTAATGTTTCTCCTATAGATTGAACGAGGAAATGTAATGTTTCTTGCTAAGATGAATATAACTTAAAAAATAATATTTGGCAAAATAAGTAAAATAGTGAGTTTGACTTACTTTTAAGCACAATCAAACGTTAGAAAGTTAGCATTTCCTGAATGACAACTTGATGTGACTTGTTAAACACACGCAAGTTCATGCGAGTACTTTAAATGAGACAAAATTGAATCCCAAAATCATTTAAGTATTGAGTGCTTAACGTAGTTACAGAGTCGTATTTCATCCAAAATCTTTAGGAGCATGATTTCTGTACTTTCGTTCCTTAGTCCTTGTTTCGTCATATTCCTAACAAGTGGCCATAGGGTTCCGAAGGTCAACCTCGACTTTATATCGTAAATCGACTTCTTCCGAAACCAAAAATCTCATGTGCTGCAAAGACCTGTCTGGAATATTTTGTTCACAGTCCTACATTGGCTGAAGTTTAGGAGGTGTACATGTATCCTATTTATTCTTATGTGGTCCCTTCTTTGATCCTCCTATAAAACAACACTCCTAAATACAATGTTCAGATTAAACTAGGCAAAATATTCTAACTAGCAACAGCTATGTTTCCTTCTTACACATAAACAACACATGCACCTAGACAAAACAGGCTGTCAAACTTAATTTTTTAAACATGGTCATAATTATTGCAGAACATAAATTATATGACTTTGTATTAGCCCTGTAAGAGAACATACTTTGATTTTCTGCATGTTGATCAATGAGCATAATAGGAAAATTCTGCGTTTGGGTTGGGTACGTATATTTTCTCAATGGACGTAATCTTGCATTGAGAGCGAACCACTACAATTTGTATGTGCTTTACTTGCTTTCAGCTTTCTTTTTTCAAGTTATTATTGCTGTTGGTAGTATGGGATTAGGCGTTTAATCCTTAAAAATATGGTCGAAAAATCCTTCTAGGAAATATTTTCTTTTCATGGCGGCAAGTCTGATGCTTGCCATTTTTGTTCTATAATTTTGGTATTTTTAGTGCCACAACTCAAGTATTTCATTCTTTGCCTTTAATGGTGTATTGAGAATGAACTCACCCCACCCTGTGAAGGTTGAGCTTTTACTGGGATGCTACGGTAATTAGTTGCATAATGTAAAATGCACATTGGATTTTCAACAATAAGTCTCTTTTTACAGCCATTCATTGATATAATTTAGGACGACAGAAAGACCTGTTTGGCAAATATAAAATCATTTCTGGATTCCAGGAAAAAAAAATTCTAGCCTGTTTCATATATTTTCTGCACCTGATATGAATTCAATTTGCACTCAGTTAGGCACAAGTGGTTCTTGAAATCACTTGTGCCTTTTTGCAAAAGGTGGATTGTAAAGACTCAAGACGGTACTAAGGACCGAAATAAAGTTAAAATTGTGTTTCTTAAGCAACCATTCCAGTCTAATATCGTATAGCAAACATTCTGTGAAGAAGTTTTTGTGTATGTTATGCTTCCGATGGCGTTTCATTCTTGTTTCTGTACTTCATAATCTTATGGCTACCGCTTTTGTCTGTCAGGCATGGCAACTGAACTTCAACATACCATAAATCTGTCGACTTGTGCTTCAGGCGAACACTTTCTTGCTTATCGATTGAGGTTGAAGAATCATTCAGAAAGTGATTTTTACAAACTCAGATGCTCAATGGATAGGCTGCAGCAAAATTTACACTACATACAATCCATGAAGAATACAATGCTGATGCATGAAGAAATTTTCAAACAGCAGGTGTGAATGAACTTGATACATTATATGCATTTCCATTCCTCTTTTTCTTTTTTCCAAAAAATTAGGATTTCTTTACCACTTCTATGCTTATAATGTAGTCTACATTACCAAACAAGTGATAAGATCTACATGAATTGTAGGTTCGAGAGCTCCATCGGTTGTACAATCTTCAAAAGAAGCTAATGCACGAACTTAATAACGAAATAACACGAAGGGCAGGAGTAAAAGAGACAGATATTAACAGCCATGCTTATAGTTTGAGAGATGATCAAAGGGAACTGAGTGGCAGCTGCTCCGGGGAGAGCTCAAAAATGCCACTCAAATTCGACCTTGAAAGGCCTGCAGAAGATGGCACACCATCTAGTACTAGAGTGAAAAAGGAAACAGAAAGTGTAGACGAAGAAGCTGATGTGGAAGTCGAGCTAACATTGAGCATTGGGCATTGCACGAAGGAGAAGAGACCGAAACAACATTCGCATCAATGCAGCCCACAATTAGGGGATCATGATCAGTCGAGTCGTAGTGGGGAACTCCTTTTTTCTTCAACAAAAACGAGCATAGGAGAAGAATATGGCGAGCCAAGCTCCAGTATGAGTAGTTCAAGTGGCACCCCAAATCAAGTTAACACGCGGCCCCATTGGCTGCTAAAAGATCTCAGCCTAAATAGAACATGATCTTCTTATTGTCTTCAGCCTTTTTTTAACACGACTCCTGACGAATTCCTCGTGTTTAACTTAAAATGTAAAATGGTCAGATTTGAATAACTATTTGACACCTTATTTATGTACTTCATTTGGCCTAATTTTGTAGCTGACATTCATAATCCAATGAACACCATCCACTTCTCTTAATGGCGGAAGACACTTAAAGCAACTCGCCCTGCCCTGAAAGGAATAAGGGGCGGAATCGAGATGACCGAGAGAATATGACATTTGTGCATGTACTGTGACAATATAACAGTTGAATAAAGCTCAACCAATCCTTGAAATAAGATTTCCGTAACAGGTAATATTCGCATCAGAAGAGTTATAACCACAGTAGCAGAAATCCTCAAATCTTATACACGGAGTCTTGAATCTTGATTACACTTTAATATGCCCACCACTAAGCAATAAAGCATTTGACAGTTCTACTAAAGGGTCCCCTTTCCATCCAAGTAAAGAAAATGTATTGAGGACAAGACAGTAAAAAAGGTCTTGAACAGAGGTTGCCATCGCACTCTAACCCCATATTGCAGTAGGGCACCTGCAGCAATACATCAACACACACTGAGATCTAGATAAAGATGGGCGTTCACGTTTTAACATAGATATTCTCCAAGGACAGGAAATTCAGCAAAAAACACCAGCAGCAGTTCAGTATACATCAGGGTCGAGTCAAGATCAACAAAAAATTTAAGTGGCACATTAATAACAATGAATGTATTCTCTTTATAATTTAAAACAGAGATTCTTAGTTTAGATACCACCAGAGATCCACAGCAAGTGACAAGTAAAAGAAAATGAATAGGATCGAAGAATCTGTAAAGTGGATAAAAGAATTTGTCACCAAAATGCCACTAGTTAAACAATGCAAGTCCAGAGTCATAACATGTGTGAAAACTTTATTTCATTAAAAACAAATGGGAAAGCCAGTTCAACCTATACTTTAATCAAACATGACCTCTATTTGACCAGAACAAAGTAAATAAAAGATTGCTTCGATGAAGATTGAGTCTTTCCCAATCTTTGCAATGGGTAAAAAGCATTGCTCCGAACAGAATACAGCGAAATGTACATATGCTGATTCAAAAAGCAAAAGAAAATGAATAAATGCATGCATGCATGCATGTTTGTTTCAGTGTCTGAATTTTGAAACCTACAAAACTTCCACCAAATGTGATACGTACTACGAACTTGATATTTATGTCGAGGTTATATGGATGAGGTTAAAAAAGGACCTGTACATGATAAAATGGGCATATCAGATTTTCAGCTGCCCAGGACTCTCTGAGGATCAAGCTGCCCACTGCAGTAACTTGAAGGCACAGCAGAAAGTTCCTGCCTTCCTCTCCACTCCTCACCAGGCTTCAAAGTGATAGGTTTTTCCATTGCAGCAGCCTCAACACACAGCATGTGCTTGTATTCATCATCTCCAAAATCAGCCATTGCTTTTGCCTTCTTATCCCAAGGATTCCATACAACTACAAGCAAAAAACAAAAGCTCAATTCCACCTGCAATCTAGAAAATTATAGTAAATGCAAACTGACCGGTCATAAACTAACAATATAAATCACCTACTCTAAAAATAAGAGAAACTAACAATAAATTAAAGCACGGTAGGAGAATTGATTCTTCTAATTTTTTGGTTATTGATTATAGATAGACATGGGTTATTAAATATTTGTAATATAATTTAAGTACGAAAATTTTTATATTGATTCTATTAACAAGTAACCACCAAATTACTAATGTGGCATTCACGAGATAGAGTCCCTTGATCAACATGTTGAATGTTGACTTAACCCTTACTCTTACAGCAGGGTCAAAGTCAAATCCTGAACCTTCATTCCTCCTATCTCCTTCATCTACTTTTCATCCTATCTCAGGCCATGTTTAACCCTGCCTATTGGGTTAGGGGGTGCATCCACAAATCTTTTCAAGGTTCAAGAACATTTTTCATAAAGAAACCAATTTGACACTGCAAGTTATATCCCAGGTAATATATCTCTGCAGTTGAGACATAAGTGCCAAAAGCCGTAAAAAATCTGAATACAACTGTTGGCTCCTGAACAAATGAACGGAGATACTCAAATCTTACCTGCATCAGGAAGCCCATCTTTACGGATCACAAATGTCCGTTTCTTTTCATGATCCAGAATTGCAATCTTTGTGGGCGTGCTGAGGTATATTTTGTCCACCTGATGGCACAGATTAGACTAGTAAGTACTCGAGAGTATTATAGCCAACAAAAAGACAAAATGAAGGGAAAAGCAGTATTGATCTACAAAACTTACTTCGGATTCGAAAGTAATTGCATCCCCCTGTTCAGTAAAGCGCTGCTTGTTCTGCAGATTATCAAGATAATCCAGAGTTTCCAATCCTTCGACTCGTACTTCGCTGAATAAAAAGAAAATGACATAATTAAAAGTCAGTAGGAAACTCTATAATAAGCTCAATAGTGAACTATCAGTCCTGGGTTTGCATTGAAACAAAAATTGCGTATATCTGCGAGTATACAATAGATGGCCGAGACAACGATGAAGCTTCTTATACTTTTATAAATTATAAATAGGACTCATACATAATGGGGAATATGAAATCGCTAACTCGAGAAGCTCAGCATTAATTTAGCGTGAAAGGAATCACTTTTACACAGTACATATAAAAAGTAGCCATCGACATCTGAAGTATTAAGGGTCAATAAGACGATTTTCTAAGTGGGAAGCATTAAAATTAGATCTCTGGTTATTAACAAGGTGGTATAAGCACAGGAGAGGGAAAAAATAAAACCAACTTTGAGAAATCATGTTACAGATTCATTTAAAAGTTAAAAATAAATTAAAATATAACTCAAAATTTGTAGCAAAATAAGTCCACAACCAGTAATTACACTGTTATTTCAACAGATCCGCAATCATCATGATGCAAATGTTTTCAGGTGTAATATTGTCACTACCACATAAAACTTAATCTTTCCAGCCAAAAGGCTGCCAAATATTCAATATTATCCCCCAGCCAACCCAATGTTAATTTGCGTGTATATTGAGGCACATGCATATGGCATATCAACTCCAAATTCAGTATGCTCAGATAAATGGTGACTTCGAAAGGAGACAGGACACAGGGAGATGCTAGTTGATTAAAAAAATTGGACATGGATAGATTGATAGATAGATAGACAGAGACACTCAGGGTGGAGAAAAACAGAAGACAGAAGGCTGAGCAGGCACCAATCATGAGCACAATAACATATGTTATCACCAAACACTAGTCTCATTTCTATTTCTTCTTGTTTGAGATCAGAAAACAAATCACATGCAATACAGGATAGAACTGAATCTAATTTGACAAAGGTTCTTGTACATCTTGTAGGATGGGATACAAGCAAGAAAAGAGTCCCTGCTATAGAGAGATATCTCATCATCATCATGACATTCTATGGAGCCTTGTAATTATATGTTTCAGATGCTTTAAAGATGAAATATATATTTCAAGGCAGAGAAACAAATAAAAACGCCTTGGCTGTGTGAATAGAGTCAGGAGAGAGCAAAGTATTCACTTTTTTAAGGTCCCGTGATTGACACCAATCGATTTTATCATCTCAAACTAAATGCTTACCAGTCTATTACTCAATGTAAAATTCACAACAGCCACAACTTTAAAGAATGCATGTACTAATCCTTTCTTGAAAGTAAAGCATTACTAAACAAATGAAGACACAAAATCGATAACATTCTAAACATGACTAAATGCTCAACAAGTTACACATATATGATTTATTTCATACTCCCTATCCCATAAAAACAACATTGAAACAGCTGATTTGTTAAATTGCCTTTTCTTGGAACAATATGGCATGCAATTTACTGGAATTTATCGTATAATACTCTATAGGAGATCAAACAAAATAAAAAATACGAAAGTTTGAAGGACTTATAATATCGAAAAATATATAAAGAACATTTCATAAAATGGACAGATTGACTTTGTACTATTCAAGTATAGCAATTTTAGCAGGATGGAGAGTGCAATCTTCTTTTCAACTTGTAAATATTTTTCCTCCTCCATTTTTCTGCTAGAGGCATTTGATTTTACAACAATTTTAGGGATGGTTTTGCTTTTGGTGCACAGATGACAACTCTCACAAATCTGCATGCAATATAATGCTTACAAGGTCTAATTCTACCATAAAGCCACTATGGCCAACTCGTCTGGTTAATATTAAAAAGGGAAGCAGGATGCCCAACCTTCAGACAATTTCAAATGCATAAAGGTTTACAAGTGGAAGTTAAGGAGTTTGGAGTACATTTGGGTACATTTTATAGTGCAGAGCAGAAGCAGTTCCATTTGTCTTCTTTAGAATACAAAGCAGATTCCGTAATGTTCATAGTACATCATTCCGTAAATATTCTATTTATCACCTCAGACAAAAAAATCAGACATAATTAATTAATGTGCGACAACTTTATGATGTACCTGATATCTGAAACAGAGAAATAGGTGTGATATGCAAATGTAAATGTAAAAGGTTTTCCATCAGTGTTAGTATTCCTGATACGAGACGTCAACATAAGATCTCCAGAAGGTCGCAAAGTTACCCGTAAGCGGAACTCGAAACTGCCAAAAAGCAGTGGAACACCAAAGATAAGTATTGAAACAATAATCTTAGTAAAAAACCAGATTAGTAAGTGTCCCACCAATAAAAAGACCTCAAATATCTACCTATGAGGCCAGATTTTCATGTCCTCTTCAGTGGACTTGAGAATCAAGTCAACAAATGTCTTAATGGAGGAGTTGGTTGGAAATGGAGGGGGATTAGTGTCAATGCTCCAAAACCTGTTTCTAGCAAATCCATGCGGCTCAAGAGGGCCAAGATTGGAGAACTGCAGATATCGAGAAGCTTCATCTCATCAAAGACCAAAGAGTAACACACACAAGTGGAAAGGAAAGAGGTTGTGAACATACTTGTGGAAAGCATATAGGAATCCCTCCACGAATTGGCTTTGGAGGTTTGAAAATGGCCTGCAAAATGAACAATGTCACTTCTCAAACTAAAATCGACACCATAAACACGACTTCTATCCATCAAACCCTTCAATCAACAGAAGATAATTACTGTAGTAGGTCTATCTTTGCCCAAGAGATTGAGGACCAAATGATTATATTGCCTCAATCAAATTCCATGCCATCCAAGAGATAAAAATGGAATGAAAGACGTAGTAAAACTGACCAGCTATAAAAACTGGATGGAGGATAGATTGAGGACCGCGTAACATTTTGCAGTTGTATAATGTCATAGCATTGCAAGAATGGACAGCTAATAGGAATACCATTTGAAACTATTCCCTCATTGAAGGAATAATTTACATTATCACAATTAGATAGCTCGATTTCTACAACAAAACCAGATGCTAAATCCATTGGAAATTACTACACAAATTACAATATAAAGACCGGACAGGCAATATGTAACTAAAGACCACTTATAAGAGAGAGAATTACCTTATTACTGACGAAAAGCAACTCCTCCCCATGATCATTTTTCCATGATGTTACGTGACCTCCATAAAGATAAACCTGTAAATGAGATTAAAAATATAAACATCGCAGCTTTATAAACATTCTGAAGAGCATTTAGAACAAATGCGATACCCAAATACTTCATCTTAGAAATAATCTAGAATAGCATTTAAGTAATCATCAAACACATCTACACAGAAAAGAGGCAATCCAAGGTCTCGCTAGTGATAGATTATACCAAATAAAGATAACTTCTCAAGAAGAAAGCTTTCAGGTACTGCAGAAAAACAGATGAGACCTATTCTGAGATTTATCACTTAATAACAATAATAGTAGAAATCCAAAGAGTTGTTATGGATTAACTGAATAATCGATTTACCACGAACAATTAATAATGTGAAATTAAAAAAATGAAAGACAAAACAAACAATTTAAGGTGATTCACTCTCATGCAACTACAACTTCCACGTGCAGAATTGCACTATATCAAAAAAGAGAATTACAACGTGTCTTGGACTCACGCCTCTTTGTTTTCACTCTACTATGACAACATAGAGGAGGCTCACCCTAATACCTTTTATATACGAGAAAAATATTAGAGCAACCTATTACATGTGTGAATTTCCTAATGTACCCCTATGACACATAGAAAGGAGGTTCTACCCAAACCCACCGTCGACCTTAACTCACACTAGAGGAGAAGTAATACATTAAGCTCCACAAAACCAACAAGTGTACAAACAAAGGCAAATGATTTACTAATTGCCATCATTATTTTCCTTATTTTATGATAAAATAAGGCTCAATCTATTTTAACCTGTTTGACATGGACATTCAACTCCAGTTAGGATAGTTATACAACATATCTAACAAATCAAACATCTTAGACATGTTGATTCTGAGTTTATCTTGATGCAAACATTGGGCAATGTGAGATATAGCCTAGTCAGGCGTCTAAGGGTAGATACTTCAATGCATTTAGAAGTTTGTAACTCTTTTAGGTAATAGCTAACACAACTGGCTCACAGGAATGAATGTCAACGACAATCAAAATAAAAAATTATTAGCAATATACATGAGGTGATACATATATAATTATTTTCAAATAAGGATTTACTATCATTTTTGCCATGCTCAAGAACTAGTAAATGCATGTGATGGACTATGCATCAAAACTTTAATCAATTAACAACACAGAACTTCAAAAACGAAATAGTATAAGTACACCTAAATATCTAAGCATTCTCCTCCTCTATAACACTGCCAAATTACATTGCCCATCCAAAAAGGAGCTTTTGTAAATGCATTAAAGCACAGAGCTCAACAAAGATGCTGTAGCATTTTATTCTATACTTGTTGTACTATGCTGCATTATCAAAAGCAACTCATATTTTAAGAACAAAAGTCTGATTGAAACGAATCATTTTTCAGTTGATGAAAGAGCATATCCGAATCTAAATAAACTGCTACAGGAAACGCACATACATATACATGTAAATATGCGTGGATAGGGGGTCCGATTTAATTAAACAGCGCAGATCAAACGATATAAAAATGGAGATCAACAAAACTGAATAATTCGTCACATCATTTCCAATTTTACTACAAAAAAAAAGATTAAATCTCAATAAAATATAATAAAAAAAAATACAAAAAAAAGGTGAAACCAGGATACGGCGTCGTTTATATGGTTATACAAATACCTCGGCGGAGCTGCCACGGACTTCTCGAAGGACGACCTTCTCGAGGCCATTGTTTCCCTTATAAGTCTCAACCGGAACCCTCTCGATCGCTGCCGTTACCGCCGTCGTCGACGACATCATGTGACGTCACCAATTCACAACTATCTGTTTCTATATATGTATACGAATTTGTCGGTCTCAGTTATTTTTGTGGCATTTGATCAACAAATATTCAAATTATGCATACTGAATAAGAATTTCAATTTCAAAAATTTCCAGCGATTGAATTTATCAGATTTTGGTGAGAAGTGAGCGCTTTTACACGTCTTCTGTGGGTTTCAGTTTTTTATGTGAATCCGTTTTTTCAGAGAATGTACCACGCGATTCTGTTTTATTGAGCAAATGAATTATAAGGGTAATTATTACAACCACAACTTTTCATTGCACCACTTTTTAATTGTGCTAGAAGTCCTTAGTTTTTTCTATTGTAGTATTTATGTTCCCAAACTTATTTTTCATAAATAAGTCTATCTAATATCAGTGGTGTTGAATATCAGTCTATATGAAATAATATGATAGACTAGATTAAAAGTAAAATTATTTAATTTATTTAATTGAAACTCTAATTTAATGTTATCAGTACTATCATCTATACTGATGTTAAACATCAATTGTGATAAATAACATTACTTTTTTTTTTTCATATTATTATACTCGAATTTTCATTAATTAGCACTCCTATACAAAAAAAATCCGTTAGTTAAGCATAAAAGGACTTATTTGCCCTTCATATTTTCAAATTGTCATAAATTAACATATATAAAAAGTACAACATAAAATTTTTCCTCGCTGTAAAGCATGATAACAAAATATTTAGACAAAAAAGATCGTTATGGACCATATATACTATTTAATAAAAGGATTGAAGATAAGAATTTGACCAAAAAAGAGTAAGCGTGATTGAAATAATAAGCAAAGATGGAAGATTTTAATACAATTAAAAGTGGTATTGTCACCCATGAATTAATTATACATTTTCGAAAAATACCAAAATAACCTTATGACTACTTTAGAATTTAGTAATTACATTTTATTTTTAATGATTTGATTTTTTATTTATTTTTCCTATCCATTTTGACCCTTTTCATTCTTATCCTTTTCCTTTTGCCATCACTCTCTCAATTCAATGTTCAAACTCAATTAAAAAGTTCAATGTGCATTTGAACGTACCGATTAAATGTATTACATTTGGGGCTTTCTAATCACAATGAATAACTTATTACAAAATTCATGTGAATAAAAACAATTCGAAAAAACAAAAGAGTAAGTAAACAAATAAAATTAATTATAAATAAAGAAGAATATGATTACCTCTCACGATAATGGACAAAGATTGCATTTTGGTGGACATGTTTATTTGGAACCATTCGATTTGATTTGATTTCAATTGAAATTAGTTCAATTCTGAATCTATGATTGAGAAACGAGCAATTCTAATTGAATTCTCGATTCCAACTACAAATTTAAGTTTTAATTTAATTCTAAAAATACTTCTTTATATTCTCTCAACGCAACCATAAATTATATAAATTTATAAGTGGTTAATATAATTGAAAACTTAACTTAAAAATTTTATTATTGAAGATATAAGGCCTAAATGACATGACAGTTGACACTTTAAAATATATTGAAGCATAAAAATTGGACAAAACGGGAAAATAGAGTTCGAACAGGACTAAAACCTATCAATTTTGGTTCAAGTCTATCCCATTTTCTTTCCTGTAGAACCAATTATTTCATTTACACAATTCCCAATAGAAATAGATTTAGTCTGATTTTCTAGATATCATAATCGAACTATTCCATGTGATTTTGAATTTACATCAGTTAGATGTAAATCGAACATCAATCTTCTTATTATTGGTTCTTAGAAGATCGAACTAATTAGTTTGATCCGCTTCTTATGCAGTTGTAGATGGTTGGGTAATTTTATGCTTCTTATAACAAAACTTGACATACAACGTGTTTCTACGAATCTTTGTAAAAAGACTGTCTATCCAAATAAAATGTGTCCAGAGAATATATCACGCCGCTCACAACACATGTAACAAACACTTCATATGTCAAATATAAGATTAAGCATAAGATTAAACCATGAAGAGATTTAAAGTCGAAAAAATGGGTTACAGGATAGGTCATGGTACTTTCTGTGGATACTTTGAAATACACAAAAACCAAATTTAACTATCAGGAACTGTGGCCGCCTCTATGTCTTGACAGTCTCATCATGGTTTGATTTTGCAACCTGTTCCTTTTATGTGAGATTCGTTCAGATTCTTCAAACGGTGTAGTGCTGCTGGATCGTTTCAATGTCGAGTCCTTTCAGCTTCACTACTGACTCAACATGACCCTTGAGTGTGTGCAGCTCCCGAAGCCTATAACAATAACAAAAAGATGTCACAGACTAAGCAAGAGTGGTGCTTAAAGAGTCGGGACTATATGAACAAAGTCAGTTCATACCTTGCAATCTCAGCTCGCCTCTTGGCCTGTTCTGCGATTTCAGATAGCTCTCTGTAGCTACTCTTCTCGGGGAAAAGATTAGTATTTTCCTTTGTTTGGAGGCCGTGCAAGGTCCTCTGAGCAAGAGCCCATTGAGCTTCTCTCTCTTCTTTTCCATAATCCTTCTTCGTGGTGAACGCAATCTGTTCAAGAAAAAACATCGGAATATGGTAATTAACATGAATTTACAAGTGTAAACTTATGAGTACAACTCTAAGGCATAGCCTTCGAGAAGGTGGGGTTTTGGCCAAATTCGATCATTAGGGTATTAAAGGAGCACTCTTGCTGTCTGCAGTACATCAGAATTAGTGAACTAAAACTAAAAGGAAGGTAAAAATTGGAGAAAATAGATCATAGGGATTTATGTAGAATATTAAATGTACCTTGTTTTCGTACAAGTTCTGCCATGCTTTTCCACTTAAGATGTATCGGATGGCAAACTTCATTAAGTCGAGAGGCACGTAGAAAACCACGCTATAAAGCCAGATTACTCCGGCCCATCCCCAACCACATCCTTTAATTCTAGCAAAACCCCAGTCGGCATATACAGCTATTAAAGTAGCAACCTACAAGATCAAATCAGTTTATGCATATTAGAGCTCTACACACGTCTGGTTTTGATCTTTCTATTCCCTTTCTGAGTTCAAGAAAATGTAACTTTTCCATAAAGCTCTAAGGACATGGAGAGAAGTTTTCGAGCAAATAACTAAGAACGCAAAAGAGACATTGAAGTTTTTACCAATTGTGCAATGAAGAAAGCAGTCAATAACAGCAGTCCAGGGCGTTCGATAAATGACCAACTGCGTGATCTGGTCACGAAAATTAGAGCTTGACTAACGATACTAACTTGCAGGTATAGAGCAGCCATCATTTCATCTTCACTATATCTAATGGATCTTACACCAAATTTGTCCTGCATTTGATAGTAAAGAAATTTATTATATGAAGACACAGTTGCAATGCTTGTTTCAAATGGAGAAGTATTAAGAGACGGAAAAGAAAGCATAGAAGAAATGTTGCTAGTCATTACGGAGAAGAAGTCGGTTTCCTTCATGATCCAGAAGAATATAACAGTCATCAATGCAAGGTAACCTCCGAGTACTATTCCAGTCGCAAAAATCTCTTTCAACTTCCAGCTATCGGGCAATGGAGATGCCTTAACTCTATCCTTTGAGATTGTCATGATTGTTCCTGAATAGAATATATATTGAGTTATAAGAGCCACACAAACTGAACAGAATATTTAAGGTATAAACAATGAGGGAGAATCATACCATCATTGAGGATGGCAATGATCAGAACCATGAATGGAGAGAAATCGAACTTCCAAATCAAAGCAATGAACATAAAACCGAACTGCCAAACAAAAAGTGAACGTCATAAGAAATCAATTGATTATAAGTACTATAGTGATTGTCTCTCTTTTTTTCCAATGTAACAGTCAACTTACCACGATACGGATAGTGATCGAGACAGCATATATCTGCCAAAACAAAGATGTAAAGAATTTAAACCTGTTTCGACCAAAAATTACAACTGCAGAACAAAAGTAAATAGGAAGAAACTAACTGTGTAATTTTTCATTCTTTGGAAAATAGCTCGACTGGTCAACACTGCACTGATAATGACACTTAATCCCGGTTCAGTGAGAACAATGTCAGAAGCACTTCTTGCGGCATCAGTAGCATCAGCAACAGCAATTCCAATATCTGCCTTCTTTAAAGCAGGGGCATCGTTTACTCCATCCCCAGTCATTCCAACAATGTGCTTCCTCTCCTGCAACTTCTTCACTATCTCATATTTGTGCTCTGTACAACAAGAAAGACTGTGAATTTCCCTTCCCCGGTTGAAAGAAGATTTGGAATTTTTCAAATTTGAAACGATATCAAAGATGCAAGAAGCTAAAAACATTTACCTGGAAAGACTCCGGCAAAACCATCTGCCTTCTCAATCAACTCTTCAATGGGAAGGCCAGCTATAGACTCATCCTTGTGTTGCCCAAGTAAAGAAGCAGATGGATACATATTTGTTCCCATTCCAAGTCTACGCCCCGTCTCCTTAGCAATGGCAAGTTGATCGCCTAGAATTTACACATGGATATGAATACGAATTTGGTTATGAAGAAAGTAACAAAAAAAGAAAAAGGTTTGAAGGTTTCATTTTCGGGGGATCAAATATGAAATTACCAGTAATCATTTTAACATTTACGCCAAGATTGAGAGCCCTGCGGATGGTCTCTGCACTGTCATGTCTTGGAGGATCAAACAGGGATAACAAACCAACAAACTCCCATGGACCACCAGGGGCGTCTTTTGATTTCTCTGGCACTTCCTGTAAATATAGAAAATTAGCCACAATTATTAAAATAATTTTGCTTAAATAAGAAAAAGTAACCAACTTAACAAATATGGGAAGTACATAAGTATAACTACCTCAGAAGGCCTAAACTATTAGAGAGAAGGAAATTTAATTATCTTTGTATCTTCAACGCTCCCCTTTCACATGCAAGGCAAATTTGTTTTATTTTTGAAGGCCTAAGACCGTATTCATAATTGGGTTGCAATAAGACTTTTAAAGTGGAGAATGATTTATTTATTTATATTTATTTCACAAAGATGCAAGTAGGAGAAAACTCTTAACAGCCAATATTTGTATTGCAAACCTGTCTTGCAACAGCCAATGACCGAAGCCCGCGCTCAGCAAATTTATCAATTGTTGAATGAACCTTTTTCTTCAAATCTTCCTTGCAGTTGCAGAGTGTTAAAATCTGACTCCAGGCAAAGAGGAAAATGAAATAGGTTATCAATTTTTTGCTTAATATTCATATATTAATCCATTTAGCAAGAACCCAAGAAATTTAGAATTAGAAAGAGCACCTGTTCAGGAGCTCCCTTGCTAGCTCGATGCCAGTTTCCAGTGGAATCAATGTATGTCAAAGCAGTCCTCTTGTCCACAGGATTGAAAGGGAAAAAATGGACCTCCCTGATACCAGCCCGTGCCTAAGAATCAAAATACATGAATCATCATCCCGTGTTTCACCTTTTCAAATTTACTTCTTGTAGAATAAAAATAAAAATACAATAAAACGGATAAATACCTCCTTCGGATCAGCTAGGGTACCAACAATGGCTGCATCAATCGCATCTTGATTTTCAGTTCGAGAAGCCCTGGCAGCTGTGAGCAACACATGATCCGCATCGACTCCCTTCGCAAATACTTCAATCAAGCTTTTATCAACAGTCAACTTATTCAGTGTTAAAGTGCCTGTCTTGTCACTGCACAGGACGTCCATACCGGCCATCTCCTCAATTGCCGTCATTCTCTTGGTAATGGCGCCCTGCTGCGATAGCCTGTGGGACCCGATAGCCATCGTGACAGACAAGACCGTTGGCATAGCAATGGGAATTCCTCCAATCAAGAGGACAAGGAGATTATCAATCCCCTGCCTGTACTTTCTGTTCTGAATCGGGTACATGACAATTATCTCGACTAGCATTCCGACAGCAATGGAACAAATACAAAAGTTACCGATTGCCGTGAGCACTTTTTGGAAGTGCCCGACCTGGTTGGTGCTATCTACAAGATGTGCTGCCTTCCCAAAGAAAGTATGAACACCGGTGGCAATAACAACAGCTTCGATTTCACCTTGTTTGCATGTAGACCCAGAATAGACTTCATCATGAGGATTCTTGGTTACAGGAAGTGACTCTCCTGTGAGGGCAGATTGATCAATCTTTAACGGATCACCTTCAAGAAGACGAGCATCAGCAGGAACGATATCTCCCAGTTTAATGCTTATAATGTCTCCAGGAACCAAAACGGCAGCTTCCTCTTCACTCCAGCGACCGCCTCTAAGGACCTATTATAGTAGCACAACAAATGTTATACATTCTTGGAAAAATCATTGAACTACAGACTCGTCTATATGGAATGTTTAAAAAGTTTTATACCTTTGTTTTAGGAGCAAGACCAGCCATAAGTGCTGCAGCAGCATTTCCAGCATTGTTCTCTTCAATGAAACTGATAGTCGAGTTGATAACAAGCAAGCAAACAATACCAACAAAGTCTTGCCAATCCGGAGGCCTTCCACCTCCATTAGCCAGTGCAATTGCCATTATTGCCGCAGCTTCCATCACCCATGAGAGTGGATTCCACATAAATCCAAGAAACTTGAGTACTTTGCTTTCCTATTAATTCCAGAACAAACAAATCATCAAGCATTGCAATATAAATACATGACTGTTGAATAAAAGCCATTAGTCATTAATGGGAATACCTTCTTCTCCTCCAATTTGTTTGGCCCGAAAATTTGAAGCCTGTTGGCTCCTTCCTCGGGACTTAACCCCTCCCGGTTACATTTCAGCTGCTCGAACACTTCCTCGATGGGAATTTTTTCCTGTTATACAAGGAACAAAAATATGCAAATTAACATTCTTCATATGTAAACTGCTGCTTGAAACTATAGCCTAAATGTGGCTTATCTTTGGAGGAAAGCTTATCATGAAACATATATTGAACTTGAAAGACTACATCACAAAAATTGAATCCATTATAAGCAATATTTCTCCCTTTAATTAGTGATTAAATGATGAAATAATAAGATTGCTCGCTAAGTTTTTTCCCCCAAGAATATTCATTAGTATTTATGAATTATTTTTATTTATAAAATTTATCGATTTATTTAACCATTATTATAATTAGCTTATTGGAATTATTATTTTGTAATTAGGAAATTGTAATTCACACAGCAACTTCTTGCTAAAAAAATTTCTAACAATTGCCATGCTATGACATCTTAATTCACCATATACTCACAACAAAAAATTCCAGGTTGATAAAAAATCCAAGTCGAGACTTGAAGCGAGAATCGACCCAAAATATTTCATTAAATTCCAGCGTTAAGTTGAATTGTCTCATCTAAAAAACTAAACTGTTAAAAATAATTGATTGACAACAGGACTTTCCATCTTTTTTTTTTTTAACACAAAATGACCTTTCATGCTGTGGAAAAAAGTCAAAGAAAATATGCTAATAAACCCACAGTACTCCTTATACAAAGCTAGCTTGAATTAATAAAAGGAAAATATATTTATTTATTTAAATATATACCTTTAATATTAATTACAACACAAATCAAGAAAACAACCGGACAATTAAATAGATTTTTTTTTTTTTTTTTTTTTTTAATTTCTGGTTCGACCCCAATTCAAATATTTGCGTTTTACCTTTTTCAAGTCAAGTTGAGCACGTTATCTAAATAATTGAGAATCATAAGGTGCTTGTATTCCCATAATCAATCCTCTATGGTGTTTACAGTTATTCACGTGAAGGATACTAGAATTGGCATCTAAAGTTGACTTTTCTCCACAAATGACGGGGCCCCACAAATCCATTTTCTTCAAATCCCAAAAAGAATGGTATTGGTTTCTCAACCAATCACGACGCATTAAAGTGCTGCACGTTTTAGGGGTAGAATTTGTACGTGTAATACACGCGCCAGAAAGAATATATATCGGACATGACGCGCAATAATAAATAAAGGTTTATTTTTGATAGAAAAATATAGGGACCAAGATAAATATTTTCTAAAATTCATTTAATGGTAAGTGTCATTTGTCAATATCAAGACCTTGATAAAAGTCCTTAACAAAAGTTGAAATTCTGTAAGTACTACGGAAAAAGACATAAACAAGTATTTGCATTACATAATTCCACCCATAAGAAATTAAGGTAGTGTTTGAGTCACATTATTTTGAAATAATGTATTCTAGAATAGTGGATTGATAGAAAATATGTGGTTAAAAAAAAAAAAAAATTATTGATGTGATGAAAAATATTTTTTTATTAAAAAATGCATTTTGAAATAGTAGATTGATGGAGAATGTGTGGTTGAAAAAGAAGGAAAAGTTATTGATGTGATGGAAAATATTATTTTATTGAAGAATGTGTGGTTGAAAATAAGTAGAAGAATGAGAATAAAATTAATGTGTACCAAACAGGGGTTAAAGACACCATCGACAATATCAGAAAAAGAAAAGTAAGACTTTAACCTAGTCGAGATAAATAATTTTTTATCGTGAAATTATGAGAAAAATAGATTAAAACGACCAAGAAATTTTACATTTTACGAAGTCTAAACTATTAATATATTATGTCAGTCTATCTAGTGGTGGCAATGGGCCGGCTCGGCCCTTACCCATAAGAGTTCGGCTCGTGCTCGCACCTCGTGGCTAGTCCACCACGAGCCGAGCTTACACGAGCCGAGCTTAAGCTCGGCTCGTGCCCCGAGTTAGCCCAAAATACATACTCGGCAAGCCGAGCCGAGCTTTTGGCTCGCTTTTTTTTTCAATATAAAATACGCCTTTTCTATATAAAAAAAAAAATCGATTTTGGACAAGCCTGCTTGTGGCTCGGCTCCACGAGCCGCTTGTCAAAAAACGAACCGAGCCTGACTCGTCTTTTTGATGAGCCTGAGCGACTCGTGGCTCATTTTGACGAGTCGAGTCGAGTAGACAAGCTAGCTCGGCTCAATTGCCACCACTAAGTCTATCCATCAAAGTTTATCACGTCATTTAAATTATTTCTTTTATAAAACAGTATTTTCAATCAGAACATAAGAATAATTTTCTTTTGCAATTTGTTATGCTGAAATGATTGACCAACTTGTCCAACAGCACCATGTGAAACCGGAATTTGAGCATAAGAATATGTTCATATGTCCTATTCATATATATGCAAGCAATTATGTAGTTTCTTTAATTTTGCTTAAACAATTGGCCACATAACGAACATGTTCTCTAGATTAAAAAAATCAATTTTAATATTAGAAATAAAGAAATTCGACTAGGAGAAAGTCAACAACAAACTATAGTTTTAAAATAAAAAAATGGAGAAATTCGAGTCTCAAAAACCATCATCACAACCTCAAAGTCTAACTTGGTAAGTTTGAGATGGACCCACGTAAAAGATGGGAATGTGAGAGACGACAAATAGCAGTATTTTTTGGAATTCTTGTACAAGTTGTTACATATGTTAGATCGTCATCTTAGTATACCATGAAAAGAGAAGGCACGTAAAAGTGGAAAAGAAATACTCGGCTCGACCCACCATGCTAGTTAGCTCTACTCACTTATGGAACAAACCACGCACAAGATAGCTTGTTTCCAAAAATATTGTTTCGACTCGCGAGTTGCTCGTGACTCGCCATTTTTTATTTTTTTTAACAAAAATTGCATTGTCGCTCAAAGATTACGACTCGGCCCACGAGCCAACTCGTGTGAGTCAACAAGCAACTCGCACTTTCACCCTAAAAAGAAAGCATCTTAACTTTCATTAAGTTGAAAGATAAAACAAAATTAAACACAAAAATAACGAACATTTGAACGTTGTTCGGTGTTGTATAATCTAAATTACCGAATAATCATAAAGCTAAAGTTTATACTAACTTTAATAACATTGAAAGACACGTGGTATCGAAAATAATAAAACAGAGTAATAAATAAGATTTTAAACATTAGACGAGATAGGATTTAACTTTGTTTCTTTCCGATATCGTTGCAATCTACCTTAACAAGAAGTCATAATTGTAGTGCACACAGGAAAAAAAAAAACAAATTTTAACAAAAAAAAAATCACTTATTTCATAAGCAGCAACAATCCTACGAAGCAAGTCGATTTAACAGAACAGCAAAACAAGAACAGATCTCATTTTGGTTAATTGAATTTAGTGAATGACGAAAATAAGTAAATCTCACTTCAAGATTTTTTTACTGAAACTAAGCAGAATAACAAAAAAGTAGAATGGTGTATTGAGTTTAGATATGTATAGTTACCAGATCAACAGTTTCATTTTTGATCTCTTCAAGACTGATTCCGCCCATGGTGATGGCTTACGGCGGTGGCGGAACTCCGGCGAGCAGATCAGAGACTAAAAGAGAGAGAAAAAAATGATGAGGGAGAGAAAAATATATTAGTTTAGAGAATCATGGAACGAGATCTTTAAATACCCAATCAAGAAGAATGAAAAGGGAAAATTGCTCTCCTCTCTTCGAATGAGCCTCCCCAAGCCCTCTTTATATACCGATTTTGTTCAACTCCAACTCTCTCTCTACGTAGCTGTTTGTATATTTATTGGATCAAATTACATTAATAGCCTCTTAAATATGTGCATATTACACTAAAAAATAAACAAATAGAAATACATTTTTCTTATTTTATATAAAAACATTCTTCTGGTCAAAATCAAATAAAAAATATAATAGAAAGAAAGAAAAGTAGTTTCAAGTTCAGCGTGTGAAAGCATGACTGAACTTTTATTTAGAAAAATAGAGATGCGACAAATATATGAAATTGATATTAAAAAAAATCGTCTTTGAACGGAGAGTCTGAATTAATATAAATAGAGACGTGACACTGATATGAAATTGATATTCCGAAAAAATCATCTTTAAACGAAGAGTCTGAATATACTAAAGAGTACCTAAGCATTACGCAAAAGGCAAAGCAAGATTGGTCTAGATCGAAGTCGGTGTAAGAGTAAAAGGAAAAGTACACATTTGATTTCTCGTCAAAGATTTCGTAATTTTTTTGAAAGGTGGAAATTTCAATAATTTTAAAAGGAAGAAATATTTGCATAATAATCAAATCCAAAAAAAGGGAGGATATTTATGTAATTTACTATACAAACCTATGTATACAAGAATATATGCATTAGAATAATTCTATCTAGCATCAATTTAGGTGTCAAATTTGATAGTTTGGATTAAATGAATCTATTATTTAATGTCATATAATAGTCATCTAGACCGATGATTCATACAAGTATGCCGAAGAATAATGTACGTAAACGGTTATATAACAATTTACATAAGGATGATACACAAAAAAGAGAGTGATATATTTTTATTTGGTTAAAGAAATTCTGATTTAATCATATCTCATCATATCATGTGTATGTAAATCATTATGTACATGTAATATAACTGGAGTCATCTAGACCGATGGTTCATATACTGATACAAGTGATGCTGAAGAATAATGTTACTTATACATAAACAGTTATATAACGATTTACATAAGGATGATGTGTCAAAAAGAGAGTGATATTTTTTTATTTGGTTAAAGAAATTCTAATTTAATCATATTTCATCACATCATGTGTATGTGTATGTAAATCATTATGTACATGTAATATAACTGGACGCACGCCGAATAGCTTGATGCATTAACTCCTGTGTTTATGGACTCTTGCATTTTGCATTGGGGTGCCAAAAATTTTCTCACGACCACATCCAAATTGGGAGTCTCTAACTCTTCGTGGGTCCCATATTGGATAAATTACTAATAGGTTTTCTGCTAATGCTGTCGTCAACATGGCAGCCATTATGGTATCTTCGGCCTCTGAACTGTACAATAGGTTTAAAATTTAGTTGACTATTTTTAATTTGTGCATTTTAGTTGACTATTTTTTTATTACATAAATAATATATTAAATTAAGTTTTTTCCCAAATAAATAATAAATGTCACCTAAAAATTATAGGAAAAATTCTATCCAAGTTAAATAATAAATATTACCTAATAATTATAGGGAAGACGATATCATTGGTCTAACTGTACAACAATAATGAAATATTAATGAACAACTTACTCTTTCATGAAAGTTACCTAAAACGAATTCGTCCAATAGCCATATGTTTTTTTTCCTATAATCATGAAGTTGTTTAATTTTGTTAATTAATTCCAAAATTTTCTTTCTATAATCATAATATTTTAAACTTTGGACGTTTACAAATCCAATTTTAAGAGTAATTAACTGCATGATTGTTGTTGAAACTGGTCAACGGAGTTTTTTCAATAAAATTTTTAGTAAAAGTCAAAGCCATTGCCCATTAATATTCTTGTATTTGGAAAATATGAAATATCTCCTAATTAAAAATATATTAAATGTCCCACATTCGGTAGAGGTGGCAATCGAGCCGAGTAGCTCGTCGGCTCGCCCGCTCGACTCGTACTGTAGCGATCTACGGGCCGCTCGGGCTCGTCAAAAGACGAGCACGAGCCGAGCGGACCCGTTCGTAGACGAGCCGAGCTCGGCTCGGCTCGTGGCTCGTGGGGCACGAGTTCGTGCTCGTGGGCTCGTGAAAAACCTTTAAAAAAAAAAACTAAGAAAAGCAAAAAAAAAATAATAATAATAATTTGACGATCCACGAGCTCGCCCACGAGCAAACGAGCCACGAGCTGAGCCGATCTCGTGGCTTTAAGGGCCGAGCGGCTCGGCTCGGCCCATTGACACCTCTAACATTCGGGGTGATCGAGTTGGTGGAGCAGGTGAACGCTAAGAAGACCGAAGGTCACGAGTTCAAATCATTTGCAAACGCTTACTCAATCGATCTCGTTGCACCAGGTTTGTCTAGTGTGGTTTATCTCTCTAGTGTGGTTTGCGGGCTACTGCACGTGGACTCGTGGAGCGAGATTTATCCAATGCGCACTCATGGGTAGCGGCTGGAGTTCCTACGTCAACCAAAAAAAATAAATATTAAATGTCATTTTTTTTCTTTTACATTCACATAATAATCCCATGGAGTAAAATAAGATTATATTTAGTGAGTAGTAGTAACTACTAACTACTTATAAATTATTTAGTTGTTTTTTGTTTATAGCTATGAGCATGATGGTCACAGCTCTTTAGATTCAATATTTACCTATCCAAGGAAAGAAAAAAGAATGGGAAATAAGAAGTTACTTATAAGTGGCAAAAATAGCTTTAGAAACATACTTCATACTTGGGGTGAAATTTCCTTTTAAATATGAATTTATGTGGACAGGTAGAAATTAGTTGCGTAGAAGTCACGTTTTGTATATCATCCAACATTGACGTATGGTAATGGTTAATTTAGAAATTTTCTAGTTATGTCCAAGTTTGCATCAACTTGGCCTGGATGTCAAATGATCGGTGAGGATATTTTAATACCAAAAATTATATTTTGGATATTTTGTAAATGGAACCAAATTCGAACTTGAACCCTCAGCTCTATTTTTTATTCGATTATTAATCATAATATTTTTTTTTGTTTAAAAAAAATTGTCGAGAACCCATGATTTAGATTCAAAAACCAAGAATCGTCGAGAACCCAATTGAATTTTTGTTTCGGTCTCTAAATTTTTTTTTGGGAATCAAACCGAAATCTCAAATTCTAGCTCTCACAAATCAATTTTGCTTCAATGATATATCATCTCCAAACATGATCCTTAAACAACGAACATGTAGATTGCAATTTAGATATTCACGACTAAAAATTACCCATATTTTTCTTATATGAACCTTATAAGAACAAGGTAATTAAAATCAACGCAGTGTACCTCTCCTATCCCTACTTCCCTCCAAGAGTCGGGGAAGACTTGTTACTTATTGAATATAAAAAAAATATTAAATAGATTTTAAAATTTAGGCCTTCATCCGACTTTTACACGGTCGAGATGGGACGACACGAAACACGTAACACCATTGAGAGCCTGTTTGGTAACAATTAAAATTGAAAATATGACCGTTATTGGGTCCCACCTGTCTAATAAAAGTCAATAATAACTACTAATTTTTCAATTTTAATTCGATTTTAATCTCTACTAAACATGCTATGAAGGAGAAACATCATGTGATTTTCCAGCACCTCACTCTTTGATGGATCCACCCTGAAAACCAATATTGGAGAACAAAAATAATTAATATGAAAGTCAATAATACAGTATAAGTACATGGGATGTTTCCAATTTATCCGTGCAAAGGCCTTGTCACTCTGTCCGTCCAATTATACTAAAAGTCGTCTTCCATTTTCTGCGGGTTAGAATAAATCTCAGCATGTTTGGCAAACATGAAGGCCTTGTTTGACACAGCGTATTAAATATTAAATAAAATTAAGTATAAAATAAAAAAGATAATACTATTTGGATAATATTAAAGCATCTCCAATTGGTCTTGTGAATTGCAGTCCATGTTGTACTTAAAGAACTTCTATTATACGTGGATTTTTGTCTATTGAACAGACGGTCAAGATAAATTTGGCATCCGATGAATTTCATCTATGTTCTGATATTTAAGTCAACAAGACTCTTTATCTACATTAAATTAAAGGTAAATAAAATAGAATGGAAAAGAGAAAAATTCTCATATTCTAAAAACATGAACGAAATTAATAAAAATATTGAGTCATCATGTCTAACTAGACCTCTACATCTAGACCTTCGTATACATTATTATTTTTTTGTATGTCACATTCACTTGACAGAGTCGTGATCAACTTGCATCGGAGAGCCTTAAAAAAGACCGTCAATTTTGCTTACGTGGCAAAAATTTATGCAATCCACGGTTGCATTGAGATGCTTCAACAATTTGAATTGTTGTACATGTGACTAGTAAAACGGAGGATAAAGAGGAGCGTCTCCAATGCAACAATGTAGATTGAGAAAATTGTGGATCACATATACAACAATTTTTGACTTATTTGGGGGTGAGGAAGAGATGGGATGTAGAGAGCATGTAGATAAATTATAAGAAATTAACCCTTCACTTTTTTCTTTGCCATGTAAGCATTTTGAGGTTTTTTTGGCGCACTTTATGTTTGCATCAAAGTTAGAGGTCCCGTGTTCAATTCTCCAATGTGGAGAGAATTATTGCGGAGTATAATTGAATGTGGGGGTGGATCTATTGTATATGGGGACTGATTCCCAAAACATGGTGTTCGGGTGGACTCTCGGGCACGATGAATGATATAGTCGATCGTCCATTTTCTGTCAACTATAGCTTTTGAAAGAGCAGATCGATCTACCTAACAATTTTCAATTTTGATTTTAATACAAAATTTGTTTATTTAAAATAATCTTATCTACCTGTGGATAAACTTATAAGTAAATTCTTAAGCTTACCAAAACACGCACTAATTGACTTTCCATCACATCGGGGCCCTCCAATAATACAAGTCATCTCCCTACGGAGCCTTAAACAGTCACAGCTATTCCATATCGGAATAGTTTTCACTTTAAAATTTTATTTTATTTTAGGTTAGGGGTTGGCTATGGTTCTTCTGACCATTGGATTATGTCAAAAGGTGTTCAAAGTTGATTGATGCTTTACTTTTTCATCAGCAAATAAAATCATATTCAATGGCCCGAAATAAGTTTCTAAATATGTAGGACATGTTTTGGAATTTTAAATTGAATAGAACCTTCAATTTAACATATTAAACATGTCATCGAGTTTGAAAAATTAAAATCTCATATGAGGACTACAATCATTGAATTCGTTATTTTTACAATCACTCAATTGACACCCATACCAATATGGATTCTCCACATAATCGTTGTGTGGCACGCTAACTTATTATTACAGCACATCATGAAAGTGCGAAAAAAAAAATTTGCATTTTGACTAATGCTACCAAAAACTTGTACCTGAATGAACTCGAATTGGTGGTTGAACGCAGTCGTTTCTAATTTTCAATACCTAAAACAAAGGCGTCGATATGTGTCATCGTCGCCCCTTTGATGCTTAGTGAGGAACATAAAATTGTGCAAAAGGATGTATGCTGGAACATTATGAAAAACGTACTTGAATAATGATGTTAGGTTATGTATTTATAGATATTGGAGGTGGAGCCTTGAAATGACTTAACTTCATGTAGTTCTTTTTCTAGTTATTTAAGGTGTTTGTGTTGTGTTAGAAGTGCACAATTTGAGTTATGGTTAAATTTGTAATAAGCTATGAGTTTATGTTTAAATACGACTAGCATTTTTAGGAAACTTGCAATAAGGTCTAGGGGACATGAGTGAGTTCTTCAACCCGACCTAGTTATTGGGCCCGAACTTGGAAATAGTCCAATAACATTGGGCTAAGGTCGGGCCAATGAGCTCAAGCTCAGCTCAGACATCATCACAGTTGGGCTTAGCGTAATTGAGGTGGGCTGAGTTCGAGCAATGAACTCGAGCTCAGGCTTACAGCATTAATATGTATCATTGACCTTGGCTTTATAGTCTTTTCATTATACATTTATACTGTTTTTATTTATTGGGTGTTGCATAGTAATTTCGTGAAAGATCAATTATAGTATAACTGTCAACGAAGTAATTTTCGTCAGTTTGGAGGGCAATAGGTGTTGAAATGTATAGAATGGTGAAATTTGAAATTAAAGTTCAGTGACTCAGTTGAGACAAATTAAAATTTAACGATCCAATTGAAATTTCGTAGAAAGGTCATATTTACCCAATACTATTTTGGTGTTGTTTGATCATTATATTGTTATTTATTGGTTTGAAAAGCAACTTAAGAATTATTTTGAACTTCCCAAGTTATTTTTCGACTGAAGTTGATGCAAGAAATGCTTGTAGATGAATAAATCGGATTGTATCTATGCACCAAAAAAAAAAAAAAAATTGGCTTTTGTTCAAGTCTCTTGTCTAGTATGCACTCGTGCAGTAATCAACTAAGCATGGTCGATCTCCTAAACATCAGTACTTAGTTAACACTTAGCACTCGGGTGACATGATACACTACGATAAATGATGTACAATAGGTGGTGGGAGATAATGATTATCCATCTATTGTAGTGTGCCACGTCACCTATATTTAGCATAGGCTAAGCATTGACGCTTAGGATATCAATTCCGATCAACTAAGTATGGACTTCTCTATTTGAGTCCAATATAATTCTAATATATAGTCAAATTGATTCATTATCGAACTTGTCATGGTTAGGTTGTACCTAGAACGTCGATGTTTGGGTAATAGATACTACAAAAGCATAGTGCACAGTGATAATTTATCAACTATCACATCCAATCATGTTTAGTCTCACATACAAAATATTAGTGGTGTCAATCGAGCCGAGCGGCTCATCGGCTCGACCGCTTGGCTCGTGAAAAAACGAGCCGCTCGGGCTCTTCAAAAGACAAGCCCGGTTCGGCTCGTTTTTGACGAGCAGCTTGATTTTTTTTAAGGTTTAGAACGAGTAAAGTTTAAAAAAAGAAAAATTAAAAAAAGTCGAGCTCGGCTCGCAAGCTGCGAGCTCGTGGGGCCGAGCAGGCTCGACTCGACCCATTGCCATCCCTACAAAATATCCTTAGATTAACTAACTCTCAACAAAAAAAAAAAAATGAAATATACCATTTGGAAGGAAAATGCCAAGGGTTGCAATGGACCGAATCGAGCTACCCATGAGCTCAAACGAGCCAAGCTGTCCAAGAACCCAGATGAGCTGATCCATCCACAAGCTTACTCGTTTTTTTTTAAAAAAAATTCTAAAATAAATTAACAAAATAAGTTTAAAAATGAGCCGGCACACGAGTCCAAACGAGTCGTCTCGTGAGCTCGTGAAAAAATTTGTGAGGTCCTTCCGGTCCATGGTTCATCTCAAAATGAACTTGAATGGTCCATAGATCGAGTTGGGACGAGCCAAATCCACGAGTTGTTCTACCCATTTGCCACCCTAAAAAATGCTAGTAAACAATCTTAAGACATGCATCCGTCACCTATTATACAAACCTATAAGTCAACAATTGTGGTAATTATCCTATGTGTCATGTTATGTGGTATAATCTTAATAATTAAAAGTATATATAAAAAATAATCATATTTTGTAATTATTAAAATTATGTCACATAATGTGATTGCTACAGTCGCTAATTATGAATAATACTATTCTAAAAAAATTATATATACACGAAGAGACATTTTATTTTATTTCTTCTACTAAGTTACAACGCTGCGTAAATAATTGAATTGCGCGCACACATAATTACATGTGCTTTACATTATTGTACATAGTTTAGTGAGACAATGAAATCATCATTATTATCTTAATACTACTAGATTAATCATTTTATGACTTTTATTATTCACTACTTTGTCTATCCCAGAGTTGTACTTTAAATAAACATCAAGTAGTAACGTATGTAGTGTGAGGTACAACTCATCTTAGCTTGATTCGCAATTGTATATTTTTTATTTAAAGAAGCCAAAATATTGCCACGTGTACATATTAGTCTTCGTAATCTTGTTAGAGATACATAAAGATCTTAATAACAATTTCAATCGTACAGTTATGGCAATTATACATTCTTTTTATTTATAATTAATTAATTATACATAATCCTAAAATTCTCTCGTAGTAGATAATATATAAAGAAGTAAATTTTTATAACTTATTTTTTCGATGTTTTTTTTTTTTTTTTTTTTCNCAATCATGTTTAGTCTCACATACAAAATATTAGTGGTGTCAATCGAGCCGAGCGGCTCATCGGCTCGACCGCTTGGCTCGTGAAAAAACGAGCCGCTCGGGCTCTTCAAAAGACAAGCCCGGTTCGGCTCGTTTTTGACGAGCAGCTTGATTTTTTTTAAGGTTTAGAACGAGTAAAGTTTAAAAAAAGAAAAATTAAAAAAAGTCGAGCTCGGCTCGCAAGCTGCGAGCTCGTGGGGCCGAGCAGGCTCGACTCGACCCATTGCCATCCCTACAAAATATCCTTAGATTAACTAACTCTCAACAAAAAAAAAAAAATGAAATATACCATTTGGAAGGAAAATGCCAAGGGTTGCAATGGACCGAATCGAGCTACCCATGAGCTCAAACGAGCCAAGCTGTCCAAGAACCCAGATGAGCTGATCCATCCACAAGCTTACTCGTTTTTTTTTAAAAAAAATTCTAAAATAAATTAACAAAATAAGTTTAAAAATGAGCCGGCACACGAGTCCAAACGAGTCGTCTCGTGAGCTCGTGAAAAAATTTGTGAGGTCCTTCCGGTCCATGGTTCATCTCAAAATGAACTTGAATGGTCCATAGATCGAGTTGGGACGAGCCAAATCCACGAGTTGTTCTACCCATTTGCCACCCTAAAAAATGCTAGTAAACAATCTTAAGACATGCATCCGTCACCTATTATACAAACCTATAAGTCAACAATTGTGGTAATTATCCTATGTGTCATGTTATGTGGTATAATCTTAATAATTAAAAGTATATATAAAAAATAATCATATTTTGTAATTATTAAAATTATGTCACATAATGTGATTGCTACAGTCGCTAATTATGAATAATACTATTCTAAAAAAATTATATATACACGAAGAGACATTTTATTTTATTTCTTCTACTAAGTTACAACGCTGTGTAAATAATTGAATTGCGCAAACACATAATTACATGTGCTTTACATTATTGTACATAGTTTAGTGAGATAATGAAATCATCATTATTATCTTATTACTACTAGATTAATCATTTTATGACTTTTATTATTCACTACTTTGTCTATTCCAGAGTTGTACTTTAAATAAACATCAAGTAGTAACGTATGTAGTGTGAGGTACAACTCATCTTAGCTTGATTCGCAATTGTATATTTTTTATTTAAAGAAGCCAAAATATTGCCACGTGTACATATTAGTCTTCGTAATCTTGTTAGAGATACATAAAGATCTTAATAACAATTTCAATCGTACAGTTATGGCAATTATACATTCTTTTTATTTATAATTATACATAATCCTAAAATTCTCTCGTAGTAGATAATATATAAAGAAGTAAATTTTTATTACTTATTTTTTCGATGTTTTTTTTTTTTTTTTTTTTCCACAATCTAACTTGTAAATCTTTAATGTAGGATCAACGATCATACTCATGAAGAGTTTCGAAACTTATTAGTTTTGCTCGTAGCATACCATCACGACACAAGCCAACTTCTTAGTGATCTATGGCTACTCTACTTTTCAAACTCAAATTGAAGTCTCGAATACCAACTTGAGTTTGAATGTTTCAAACTCAAATTGATGTCCCGAATACCAACTTGAGTTTGAATGATATTGAAATACAAGTAAAGATCTCTCTGTAACTAAACGGTTCAAAAGTAATACGTCATTGTTTGACCCTTATTTTTTTAAACTCGTTTTCAACCACACATTTTGTAAGATCCACAATTTTTATCAACTTTCAACCGTAAATTTCATTAACTTATATCAAAATCTATTAAACTTTTGATTTTTAACTAAACCAAACAGGGACGTACAATCCTTAACAAGTATAGAACAATTCATTATCATAGTAAAAATAGAATCACTTTCAAAAAAATAAAAATAAATAAATAGAATCACTTTCAAAATAAATATAAAATTGCTTTTAAATTGGCAACCATGTGGTGTAGTTGTAAGTTTACGTCAATTTTCCTAATGAACGATAATTACGTGCCATTAAATCTGTATTGAATATTGATAATGGCGGTCAAAGGGGGGGGCGCACGATTTCAATTAATTTGGCTTTTGTGGCATAAATTACCTTCCACGGCAAAATATAAATAATATTCCACTTTTGATCCCTAAAAGACTGATCTTTCAACGGGTTGCCATTTACATCAGATGAATTAATTAAATAAAATGATGTGCTTATATTATTTCAAAGTGGCCCATGAACCACCACTTGCACAATTTTCCTCGCAGCCTTACAATTTCTCATAATTTCTTTTAATAGAAAAGTAGTAACTTGCATATTGAGGAAGTCTAAATTGCACGGTAAGGTAAGATAGGATATTGATGAAACGATCACAAAAATTACCATGTTCGATAAGAACAAATTCTACGTATGTTCCACTTCAATATAAACATGTGGTACTCAAGTACGTACAAAAACAAGGTTATAAGAATCGTGTTGTAGAGGTCTGCGCATTGACTGGAATAATTGGAAATAAGTTTTATTATATATATAAAAAAAATTCAAAAAGCGAACAATTTACCTCTAAATTTTGGTTTTTTTTTTTTAACATGTTCAATCATTTAATCTTTCACCTTTTTCAAGTCAACGCTCAAACTAGTTTTTGAAATTTTGAGAAAAATTGAAAGCTGACTTAACCAAATAATATCTAGATTCATAGAGGTGATCGATAAGGATTTTTTAAGATAGTGGATTAACCGTCAAAATTTCCCCAATGATAGCTTCATAGGTGGTTATATTGTCATTACAATTTTCTTTTATTGCACTAAAGGTCCCCAATATGTTATTATTGTCATAGTAGTGTTCTTAACCATTTTTTTTTTTTTTTTTTTTTGTTATCCTCAATTTTGCCTACTTAAAATATGGAGGCACATGAATATTTTACGCCCTCCTCATGGACTTATTGAACGAAAATCATTATTAAAGACAATATATAAGACAATGTATGCTGATTAATGGAAGGTTAAAGATAAAAATGCGACGAAAAAAATGTTCAAGACGTGTAAGTGAGCAAAAAATTAGATTTTCAGTATAATTAAAATGTGATGGAACATAAAAAAGTGCACTCACATAATATTAACAAGTTTGAGCTAAGATAAATGACAAACTTAGGATTCATTTGGACGGTAGGTAGATGAAAGAAAAGGAAGATGATATACACGCATGCATATACTTTTAATGGCCACGTAGAAAAAAAAATGATCAAGAGTATGAAGACTAGGAAAAAGGGGTTATTGTGGTGGGGGTGGGGGGTGGGGTAGGTAAGAAAGTTTTAACATTATTATATAAATTTCCTAACCCTCAAAAAATAAATCATTGCACTCCCAAACTACAATTGTCGATCTTCCACTCAAATAAGAAATATTGATCAGCGTTCCTCTTTTTAATCTATCTATTTCCTTCTTGTCATCTTATAGTGGGGGACAAACACATAGCTTGCACTATGCAGATAAGGGATGGAACCACCGTCCCAAGCCTATCATGCTATTTTGTGCTATATTAGAAAAATATGCTTCCACTTGTGGGCACTTTCACCTTTTGAGGGCACTTTTGCAATAAAAGGTTCGGTCTCCATATGAACTAAGCCAAATTCTATGGACCCACCTTCAACTTTCTTCCCTAGCAAAGATGGAAATTAGGCCACCAAGTGAGAAATAATTTTATGTACAATGTGTGATTTGTGACTAGGAATAGGACTGCGACTTTTCAATCTTTTATAGCCATTGAAAAACCATCATTATTAGTCATGCTTTATGTACAGAAGCATGACTCACAAAAGAAAATCAGATACCCACA
>CAIGRF010156977.1:68641-87353 GCA_903798235.1 Fraxinus ornus
TGCTGATTAGCATGTTGCGATTTCCCAACCGTCGCCGTAACCTCGGCATAAGTCCTTCCAAATCGGATCCTTTCTTCAGCTTGTCGACGCTTTGCCTTGTCTCCAGCAACAAATGAATCAACAACTGCATGAAACACGCGTGAAACCGATGCCCATCCCTCTCCGTTCGTTCCTTCCGGCACCATCACGACTCCTTTACGACGCATCTCCCCATACTGTGCTATCATCAAGAATTTACCACGCCTGTTAGCACAACGTTGTGCCAGAAAAGCTCGAGAGGACTCATCAAACTTGGCGACAAATTCCGCCGTCCTATCAGCCACCCGCAACTTGTCCATCATATTCACCATCCAAACGGCACCATATCGATCCATGCAAATAGTGTCTGAAATCTTCGATCCCCATTCTGAAAATCTAACAATACCAGAATCAGTAACAGACATTGTAAAGTCCTTTGCCTCAACTGTGAAACGTGAACTGAATAGTTGGTAATTTATATTTCATTTTCTTTATGCAGGTAGACTGCTTGAAGTAAATGAATTATTGATATGGATCACCAATATTTTAATATTAATATCTACTTTATAGTATTTGTATGCATTGAATTATTGTTATTCGGCAGCTAGTTATTTATATATTTTTGAATTGTGCTACGTTAATTTGTAAAAGTTACGAATGAAATGTCATTAGTTCTATTCATGTAGTGTTGTTGTAAATATTAAAAAAAATTAATTATGGTACATAACCGAACCGAACCGAACGGAACCGAATGGAACCGAACCCGAACGGTTCCATAATTATATATGGACTCGACGGTTCCATTTATTAAATATCCGAAAATTTTGGAACCGAACATACCCGAACCAACTCGACCCACGGCCAGCCCTAATAAATTTTTTCAAAAGTCTAGATTAAATACAATAAGGAATCCTCACTTCTTTCCAGAACTCAGGGATGAGAACAAAAATTTAATAAAAAACTAAAATAGAACAAAGAGAGATCATGTTCACACCCAACTCCATGAACCAATTGGAAACACAATCTGTTTTACGTGTTTTGAGTAATCTTTTAATTGGTGAAATAGACTGCAATCTAGCACAAGGGTTACCATTATTCACCTACCCCTGCAATCTGTGCGAATAAATACACAATATAGCAGCAACACTATTCTTTTTAATTACAAATACATTGGATTCCTTGAGAGTAGTACTACGACATTTTCATTTTGAAGTTTGTGAGTGCCAAACAAGAAAATAGTTTTTCAGCATCAATAAAAAGTTCAGAAGGATAACAACTGCTTATCCAACATACCATATCCTTGCAGGCATGATGACATATAATACCAGTTTAGTGGGGAATCATCAATTTCATATTTTTATTAGGACAACATACTGTAATAAATTGTTCTGTCCAATGACATTAAGAATAAAACTGGTATCAATGAAAGAATGAACTCACATTGATGGAATATGCAGTTCCAAGTACAAAACTAATGAAAAGAGCCCAAAATAATGGCCACGAACCAACCAACCATCCATCCAAGTGAAAAACTGTCAAATAGAAGAAAAATATCTTTGTAAGTCAAGTGATAACCACGAATAAGTTTGTGGAACACACAAGTCACAGTCTCACAAAAAAATACGTGATTTTCCTATACATTTGAGTTGGCTATTCTTCCACTTAAACAATACATGAATGATTTTAGATGTTCAGAATTATTACACCCTTTTTGCGATTGGTTTTCCTACTTTCTTGATCCTGCTCTCATCAAACTATTGAATGTCTAACCTTCCCGCATTTGAAGACAGACTAATGTTTAATACCTCCTACTTCCATAGTTTGGTACAAGTCTTAGTCACTTGCCCATAAATATGAACCTGACCATTTCTTTAATTTGGATACTTGTAAGTCCCCAATCCCTAATTTTATGAAGTTGTTCTCTTTTCCACCACTAGATATGTTATTCCTTCAATCTGCATGTGCTACAATACAAGTAAAATAATTTTTGGTAACGGTATTTTATTAATTTTTTTTTACAATATCCAACTTCCAAATTTAGTAGTTTTATGCAGCTTAATTTCTTCAACCATTACAAGATTAAGTAATCATACGGAATAAAAGAATTAATTTGGCAAGCCAACCATAGCTGTGGAACTAACTTTTGGGACGGGAAAAATAAAAAATACCAATTCTAGATAATAAGATACCATGATTTGTTGAGTTGAGTTGCGCGAGTACAAATTTATTAATTGCCTTTTCTTCTCAATAGAGTTTCACAAACAAAAATGTATTTGATGGTAGAGACACTCTGTAAACTTAAAGATCTTAAGATCAAATCATCCTACTCCAAAGAGTCAGACATATCATTTCCAGAAAAAAGGATAAAAAGAAATAATATACTGCTCTCTTTTGTAGCCATTAAGTTACTAAGAATTGCACGTTACATTTTAGAGTTTGACAATAAATAAATCAATGGTGCTGGAATCAAAAGTGCCATGTACAGTCAGATAGGCATGTGGAGTACAGCACAACGATTGATCATGAACTCGAGTTCTATCTTAGCCCCCCAACTTAATAGATAATTCAGTGAAAAATAAAAAAGGTAACAGGCAGAGAAGCAAAATAGCAACGATAGTCACATAAATCTCAGCGGTTGAGCCATGAATACAAATGTAAATGAGACATGCAAGTGTACCGAAACCCAACGATATCTCTTCTAATTACCAACAAGGCAAAAGATGAGACAATCATCACTGCCATTGTGACTGAATATTCTCCCGAAGCCAATGGAAGATATGGCTTGTTTACCTGAGAAACACCACAGAAATTTCTTATACTAGTCGTAGAAGAGTTTGGGGAAAAAATGACAATTGATAAGTGTTAAATAATTTCCCAGGTATCAGACAGTTGTATACTATATCTGATATTTACCAAAAAAAATTAATGGGCACTTAAAAAAACGTGATACAGTTGAAAAGCAGTGACTAACACCAGATTTTCTTAAGTTCAAAGAGAAATACAGAAGTAATGACTAGTAATCTTCATCTGATCATCATATATGAACAGATTAACTCCATTTGTTGGTGTAATGAAAGGAGATGCTGAATAGAATGACATATTTAAATCTCAGTCCTCAGACTTAAAAATTTTACAAGGGAAGCTTATCTAAAACAGTAAATCAATAGCACATTTTCACAAAGGCTTCAATCGTTCATTTTAAGAAGACATCCTATATCAGGGTTGGAGGTAGCATATTCGTGGGTAATATGTTACCTCATTTGCATCTTGAATTTCTTGCCAAATTTTTTCTTTTATATGAAGGCCTCTCAATAATCTCAAGTCTGCTTCGTATATCCCACAAGTCGTATACTTGCCCCAAGACACAGAACTCTATAATGCTAGTTCTGGTCAGATTCTAAATCACACAAGCCTAGTCGATCCAAATACTCTCCACCATTATGGCAAGAAACATTCGCTTCTGTTAATTGCATTACCATCATTTCAACCTAGGTCTGATCTCAGATAATTGTCATTTTGACTCCCAAATTTAGTTATTAAGCAGTATTCGGCTTTTGAAAAAAATTCAAAAGTTGTTGCGTTTGAGCTTACCCATTCTATAAAGTCAAGTATATGAGAAGGATACTATACTCATCCATTTGAACAGGTTCAACAAATAAAATCAATCAGCACCATTCAACTTACGTGCATGAAAAACAAAACTGATGTTCAGAAGATAAGTTTTTTCTGCACCAGAAATGCTAAAATATTAAATCTTTAATCTTTAAATTTTAAAAGCTGTATACTTCTAAAGAAATGTCATTAAAGCTTCAGGGAGAAGTATATTTATTGCTACTGGATTGTCCCTTTGCACAATAATTTAAAACTTAAGCATAATTTTCCGAGTTCCATCATACACACAGATAACAACTACAATTATTTCACATGCTAACCTTATTTATCTCAATGTCAGACAGCTGATTCAAACCCACTATGTATATGTTCATCAACAGGGCTGCAGCTATCGCCTGCAATAAATACATTCTTTATCATAAATATAGCATCAATCACTTCCTTATGAATCTGACTAAAAATTTTCCACACCTCTAGCACCCCAGTGAAGAATAATGGAGAAAAATCTGAAAGCTTTTCAACTGCAAGGAGAGAAACTGAAATTATGCTCAATGCCTGCTCAAAAAAATTTGCAGAAAGTTTCCCTTTTCATTAGCAAAATCAACAGATGAATACCTGCAACGCCGCAAAAATCTATTGTGTGGTAAAGAAAAAGTATAATTGACTAGAATATTGAACCTAACTGTTCCTATAATTGTGTGAGGCTGGGAAAACCTGTAGAATGCATCTAACGAGTGTTGAATTGATCTCCAACGGCTCTTGGAAGGTTCAGATTCAAGAGAGTTTTCAGAAGTTGCATTCACTAGATGCTTCGCGCTGCGTCTTGGACTTGACAAAACAATTCTTTCATCATTATTTCTAAAATTCTGATGTGTTGCAAGCTGCCTGTGCAACTGTAATCTCATGGGTATTGCATAGTTATTTTCTGGGTTGTTCAAAGCTTTGCATTTACAATTTTGCTCTGCTACACGAGAACCTATAATTTTAAACATATTGAGCATTAAATGAATGAATTTCAAGAGCCCATTTCCAGAAACGAACATGCATTTATCAGTTACAGAAATATAATGTACACATCAATTACAAAATACATGCATAGCACGGGGCCATTAAATTAAAGAACACGAGAAAATTGAATAAATAACATGAACATAAGAAACATTAGCTAGCTAATAGTGAACACCCAGCATAAACAACAGAAAAGCATAACAAATATACATTCTTTAATTGAAATAAATAAAACCCATGGTGTTATGTAACATGAACTCGGTGAATAAAATTATTACAAACAAACCTTTAATCAGAGAAAAATAAGGTACGCATCACATAAGAAGAGTAAAGCCCAGAACTTTTAAGAATTGCAAAGAATGTAAATATCTTTTAAGAGTTCTTGTATAGTGTATTATGTATAAATACATATATTCACACATACCTGTGGGGAGTGAGAATACTTCAGCAGTGGCTGGAAATGGAAGTGAAGATGGAGGCTTGTGGAAAGACCCAAAAAGCAAAGACTCCATTTTGTCCTCTCCGAAACCCAAGAAACATCTCTACAGTGTATGCAAAATCTCACACGCACGCACACACAACGCCCCCTGTCCTTTGGGAGTGAAATCAAGAACTCTCTCTCTCTCTAACAATGTGTTCGTGTGCTGAAAATCTGAAACCTATTCATGTGAAAGACGGAACATGATTCACTGTTATTTTGGATTCTGAAGCAATTGTCTAAACTGCTCGAGGCCCAGTATGGTATCATTAGTCAATACGGAGATAATTTTCGGTGACAAATGTAGACCAGCATTTCTCCTATTTCTTTTTTGTCATTTTCTCGCTTTTATTTTGTGAAATAAAAATAAACTTGTGAACTTTTTAAGAATAATAAAGCTATTTGTACATCTCCGTTTACCGCTTGATTGATAGATGAATGATGTGACGTTTTATAATGATTGTATTAAAGATGGTGTGAGATTATGTCAAGTATAAATTCGATAAGTCAGTCACTAAAAAGTGAGAGAGAATGACACATAAAAAATTCTCGACATCGAGAGAGATTTGAAATTTCGTAAGTAATACAATGTGTATTTTCTAAGGCTTGAAAATGAAGTGCGAACAATCGTGTTGGTCGTAATAAATCGACTTTCTTGCTACTTCTTGCTCCAGGATGAAAGATCCATTTCAGGAAGGATAATGTACTACAATATTTTTTGTATTGTCAAGCCGTGCTTTGGTCTCTGATTTGATGTGGTTTGATGGTTGTACGTGCTAAAAATCTGGTCCATAACAGTTTTTTGCAACACTTCCAAGTTTACTTATTTTGTTAGGTCGTGACTTTTTCGCCGTGATCTTCCCAATAGATTATATAGGAGCTATAGTTGTTTCACTCCTATTCATTGTTATGATGTTTAATATTCAAATAGGGGAGATTTACGAAGAAGTATTGCACTACTTACCAATGAGTGGTATTATTGGACTGAGGAAAATGTTCTTCATTTTAGATAATGAAAGCATTCCATTACTACTAACCTAAAAAAAATATGACCTCTTTAAGATATACGACTTATGCTAAAAAGGTACGCTGCCCCTCGTCTTGGCAGTATGAAACCTGTCAACAGCTCCCGTTCTTTTATGGGTTTCTATCAAGATAGGTAGGTTCAAGCTTGCGCTGAATACAGATCAATAATCTTGATAAGAATCTCTTCATAAAGGGTTGTGTTTAGTCATGACACAACCATTTGATCCTTCCGTAATCATGTCAGATTAGGAACAAAAAAAATAAAAGAGAAAGGTGTACATGCAGCAAGATTAACTTTTTAAATCTCTCTTCCTTTCGCCCCGATCCCACCTCCTACTAGGGAGCAACTTGAGGATTTCCCAACTCAGGTATGTAAAGGAAAATGAGGGGTCTAAGAGAAAAGTAGAAAAAGTTGGTGAAAACAAGAATAGCATGAAAAATTAGTACAATAAAGAATATTAATAGAATCTCCTGAAGAAATTTTTTCAAATAACGTGGTGTTGCATTCCACCTGTTGAACTCCTTTATATTGGATTATTAAAAATTTCATAAAAGATCAGAAAAGAATGAAAGAATCAGAACAATTTGGCGCAAATTTAGACCGTATTCACTATGCAAGCAAGAGTACAATAACAATATTTTAATTTCAATTTTCATTCTATTGTCAAGTGTGACTCAACATTCATGGGGCAACTTGTGTACCCTACATATGGTGAAAACTAAAAAGCAAGCATTGTACCTCAAAAGCTATGTCTAGTATTTTTTTGTTTAAACCATAAAGACTTGCTCGAAAAAATGCATTCCTCTATTTACTGCATCTCTTCACATTTGGCTTGCACCTGGGCCTCCCTTTGAACATATTCAATCAGGTCGGCCCCACAGCAGCATGTTCAATGTGATCGACTGCCCGATAATGGACAAGATTGAATGTATATGACAATTAAATACAGATAGTGAGCCAACAAAGACAGAGACAACCGAGTGTACTTACACTGTTGAGTACTACATAATAAATATGCACAAAACGGGAGAAGACATCTCAACAAGTTATGGCGCGAATTGTTTTCCTGTGTTTTTCTCAAATTTCGAATTACAGAACCTGGAGCACAACACAACCATACGCGATGGAAACTAATCTACATATATGATGACCTACATTTCTACCAAGTACAAGCAGCCTCGAGAGGAGCAAACAGTTCGAAGTGTTTATGATTGAATAAATATCATACAAAACTCGCAAAATTAAACTGGGATCACGCCATGAGCTCACGTATTCCCAAGAGCTTTAACAAGAAAACAAGTTTAGGTACAGCTGCTGGCTGGATCGTACACCATATTACAACAGTACATGTCAAGCAAGTCCGAATGGTAGGGACAATCTCCGCGAATTGTTTAATTGGGACAAGTCACTTTCTTGAGCCCCGTCTCAAAGAATATGATTATGTGCCAAGTTCACTAACTTTCAACTTTGTCCTTCTAGATTAGATGACAGCTTGCTAATGATAGTTCATGAAGTTCACTCAGCATCCACTCTTCCCCAGTTTGACCTCCAAGAACTATAGCCCTTGTGCCTCCAACAACGCATGTGCTGTGTCCCCAAGCAAATCTTGGAGGCCGTCCTGGTACATTTAGTATTCTCCATGTTGGCTTTTCTTCAGTTGGATCGAGTATAAAAAGCTGGGATGCGGAGTGAAGACCAGCCACAGAACCACCAAATATGAGGATTCTACCACCAGGGAGGCTCACAGCCACATGATCAAGTCGAGGGGGTGGAGCTATTCCTCCTGGATTTCCTGCACCAGGCATCCCATTTCCAGTTACACATCTCCAACATGGCTCGTCCTCACTCAGATCCATAGTGAACACGTCGCTGGACCGAAACCGCAGAGGACCACTTTTGGCAAGACCACCAAACATCAAAATTTTTCTACCACCATAAACAGACAGCGTGTGGCCCAAACGAGATGGTGGAGTCCATGCTACCGGTATCTCTCGCCACACAGGTTTCTCCATTGAAAGATCGAGCAGGAAAGTGTCGCTCAGAAGCACCCCAGAATCTGCACAACCGCCGGAGACTATCAGCTTCGTGCCATCAAGGGTGCAGGAGCTATGCCAAGATCTAGGAAGTGGAGGGGCCAAACTGGAGATTTCCCGCCAAGTAGGGTGTTTGGCATCCAAATCCAACACAAAAACATCATTGAGTAAGCCTTGCCTCCCACAGCCTCCAAATAAAACAAGATGAGATCCATTGACACAAGAAAGTGTATGACCCCAACGCCCAGGAGGTGGGGAGCCTACTATGACATGTTGCCACTCTGGATTGCTGGAATTCAGATCCAGCACAAAGGTATCATTCATAGGTTGCATGTTGACGCCCTCCCCACCAAACAGAACCACACGATTCCCAACAGCACATGCACTGAAGTTGCAGCGAGAAGGTTCAACGGTACCTCCAACAGTTAGCTTGCTCCATGCTGCTGCTTCAAGAGTGGTAAGTTCTCTTGCCAATCTACCCCATCCTAATCGTTTAGCACCGGGCACTGTCTCTAGTACTCGAGTTGTTTCACTACCCCATGCATTCTGGCAGACCATTCGCCACAGATCTTCATTCTTTGTAAGCTCATAAAGCTGCCGACTGACAGAACTAATAGAGGCTATATCTCTTGGAGTCAAACGTGAAAGAATCTTCAGAACAAGGACTTCGTCACTTAACTGCAGTAATGCACAAACCCCAAGACTAGTGTTACGGTTCCCATCGAACGCTACTAGACGAGGAGAAGAATTAAATCTTAATTTCTCAGAAGCTTTTGCAAATTCCTTTGCTGAAGTTCCCGGAAGTGGACCTAGATCAAGATTCGCTTCTGTAAAGAACTGCACACCAATGATATGTGTTATTGTATCATCATCCCCGTATATTGGGGTCATACGCAATCTATTCATCAATGGGGATCCATCTTTTCTAAAATTTAACAATTCGCCTTGAAACTCAATCCCTTCCTCAAGGCATCTTCTTATTTCAGCTACTACTGTGGAGTCCACCAGTGGATGCCTTCGCTTAGCAAATGGACCTCTGCATTGCAGGAAACGACTGCAAAAGATTTGAACATAATCAGATTTCAGTGATATACCATTGCCTATCAGCATTCAGAAACATAAAATACAAACAATTCTCAGCAGCTCTGACTGCATTGAAAGTAACAACAGATAAATGAATAAAAACTCCACTAGACTTTCTACAATTTGGTATAAATATCCGATATAGTTAAAAAGTAAACTTTGGCATCTAACCCTGTGATTTGTCATTAATGATTCAGCAATGACAGAAAGGCCAGGTGCATGCACCACCTTAATTCCAATAATAGGAATCACTATACTAGCCCTAGAAAAGAATTGAACCATAACCAAAATGGCTATCATAAAGGTTGACACTTCAACCAGGCAAAGTACGAGCTTCTAGTATTGGTAATACATGTTACCATTCGAGTAAAAAGTAATATACATCAAACCCATGAAACTGATAGAGATTGTTTGCATGTAACCATTCACCATAAACTTAAAAGCAAAACTTAAAAATCTTAACACTTCCATAAGTAACACGACTATTGGATGCTCAAAATTTTTAAGAGAAGCCTTGTACTTGAAACAGCCAACAAGAAATCAAATTATTCGTTTCCCGCATTTGATATATCTAAATATTTGAAAATAAAGAACTTCGACATGTGATAGAGGAATCAAGTAGTTGTGCTGAAGTCAAAATGTCGTGAAATAAAATATATGCAACATACTGGTTTAGGGGTCAGCAGCAGAAATTTTTATTTGGACAAATGAAAACAATTTTACAAAAATGGTGAGTGTAGTACTAGTAGTTGTACCAATAATCTGTTGAAGCCTTAATCTGTAAGAATCAGACCACATTGTGGCAGTTGTTCATTATACTGTTTTACCATGGAAACTATAGATAATATAATGTCCAATCATTTCAACTCTAAGAAAATTGAACTTCATTTGCTTTTAGTTTATAAGCAAATGTAATTTGTGAACAAGGCCAAGCACCAAAATAATGATTGCAAGCACAAAAGGATATTGTTGGAGATCGAAGTGAACACTAGATATTAAGCACCGAAGACATTTATCCCAGCAAACAAGAACTTTTTGAAATGAAAAATGTACTTATTTTGTTATTTTTGATGTAATAATCAGGACATTATAGCTCTAAACCTACGACACTCCAAAACCTACTCTAACCAGGACGCTTAAATCACTAGGAAAAACTAATCCTAACGCTCGTAGGAAACCTACACAAAAACTAAATTAAGTGTAAAAATAAAATCTAATGTCTAACCAACTAAAATTCGAGTCTAATATTAAAAAAAAAAATCTAGTTGAAGAAAGATTTGGAAAAAATTAAACTATCACTCATAATCATTAACTAATCTCCAACAAATTATGAATTTCCTCATTTCCAGCAACCAAACAGCACATGGAAAACTCCTACATAGTCATCTTCCCAAATTGATAGGATTAAAGAATACTAATCTCCATGATATAAAAAGATTTATCTTGTAGATTTTCTTTCAAAGGATTTGGTTTCATACTTCTGTTATCTTTGTATAATGTGCAGAAATTTGGTTTGGTATGATAGTCCATATTATAATCATATAAATATAGTCCAAGTAAGATATGGGTAGGGCATCAAACCAAACTTCATCTTGATAAGCATCACATGTATCAATTGTAGCAGACACCTTTTAGCAACTGGAACATTAACATCCTCCCAAATCCAAAAAATAAAAAATAAATAAAAATTGTCAGAAATTCCAACTTGGTTATTGTTACTTCTGAAATATATCTCCAATAAAACCATTATCGATGATCACATTAGACATTTTTCCTCTGAATTGACCTTAGTATTGAATATACTCTGCTGCCTCCGTTTTGTCCAACACTCTTCTGACTATTTGTCATAAATAAGTTCTACAAAATCCGACTCTTCATTCAACCTCAGTCAACTTAACTACATGAGAACATACATCATAAGTGTGGCAATTAAACATCTAAGGGTAGCTACTGCCAACAACTCAAGCAATTCCAAAAGTATCACTTCCTTCCCTTTTTCTACCCTTAATTAAACCTCCAACCTCTTTGGTGGTTGTACTACTAATGTTGCTGCCTACGTAATCCTTTTGAAACGCAGTGTGAGTAGATATTCTACCCAAAACAGCTACTCGATTTCTAGTGTTCGAAGAGGTAATTCTACGGGTTACCATAGGATGCCTGATTCCATATTGGAATGACAGCACTAGAAATTTAGTGCTTTAGAATTAAATTTCAAATAATCAAAATTTTCTAGACTGAAAATAAATTTCTTCAATTTTTTGTTTGTTGAAACAATGAGGCCGATTGAGTCTAATCCTAGGATACCCCAAAACCTACTCTAACTCAGAAAGCTTACATCATAATAGAGGGGTAAAAATCACCAGATGTAATCAAGTTTCGAAAGAATTTCATATCCATCACTCATCTTTTTTTGTTCCATAAAGTCCCCCAAGTTATAATAAAGTTTCAGTTTGGTCATTAAGTTAGAATTCCGTCAAAATATTTCCTACGTGGCTAACCATATTCTGAAGTTCTGAAGTGGAGATAGACGGACATTAGTTGAGGTGTTATTTCAGTGAGGAAAATTATCAAAGCTCGTAAAAATCAAACCAATTTAAATTAAAGTGAGGATAACAAATAATAATATAATCAAACTTCTTGTGGTTTGACAATAATTCAGTTAGGTCCAACCACCAAAATATGTCATGTGAGAACTTTGAACACCAATCACTGGAGTAAGCCTTGAAGTGAAACTGTTAAATGAACTTAGCTGTTAAATCCAAGGAGCCTAGATATTGTTGTCGAATGAAAGGGTTGAGATGTCTGAAATCAAGTCCATATATCCAAAAATGAGTCCAAATTTGAGGTTCAGACATCACTCAAGACACTTAAGCAGTCCAAATCGAAGAATAGTTCGAACTTAGAAAATCACCTCCAGACTAGCAAAGGAGGGAGGCAATAAGGAGAACAAGAAGACTGATGCTGAATCATGAGGAGTTATGATGATAGGACTCGAAAGTAAGTGGCTTTACTTTCAATGATAGAACAAGCATTTCGGTTTTTCCAATTCATTTCCAAAAGCTCAAATGATATGTTGGAGGTACCATGACGCAATAATAAAATCCAACTTATGAAGTAGTTCAAAATGGAGATTATGAGGGTGTTTGGTGGAGATTAAAATTATATTTTTAGTAGATTGTGATAAAAGTTTTTGAAATGTGTGGTTGAAAAGTTGTGGGACCATAAAAGATGTAGTTAATATTGATTTTTGACTTTGACTTGAATTAAAATCAGATTTTAATCCGGCCCAAACATGTCTTATCTTCAGATGTACGAAGCCTACTTCCAAGACAAAAAGTACCTGAATAGGCGGGCTGATTGCAATGTAGTTTAATTTAAGCACTTTTCATCACTCACTACATTATATATCAGCAAGTTGCCATTTTTACTATACACCACATCTCAGATTTCGCTGTCAAAATTAACACATAATTGAGTTACACTATCTTTAGGAAAACTGTGTAAGCCTGCTTTCAAATGCAAATATCACTTTTTTGACATTGTTCATAATAGCCATTTATATGCTAACTAAGAGAACTGAACTGATTTCACCTAAATTTACTAGCTAATTCTTAGTGTTCTCTTAAGCTTCATTGCTATATCTGCAACTCAAAAGAGCTTGTACTATCAAACAGTAATTTTTCCACAAATTGAGCTTTAGTTGCTACATTCCCTAATAAAACATCTTCAAGAAGAGCTGTAATCTTTGTGTACAAGACCGTACTGATCCCTGAAACTATTTTCCAGGCCCGACTTAATTTGATTCTCCATACTTTTAATCATTCAACTAAGAATAGAACTGAATTCATATATACACAATTTTTCCCTATCCCAATCACAGAAAAAGAAGGAAAACTTCAATTCTAATACCACCTCGTCCACCAAATTGTCAAAATGCACAAGCTCAAAATTCACACGATAAAACTAGAGGTTTTGTATATTTTCATTATATTCAATCCTTTATTTATATCATAGTATGTTAGCAGAAAACTTCCCTCTTTCTTAAAAACACAAAATTTAGTTAAACATATAATCTAGTCACGTTTCACACCCAAAGTACAACGAAAACCTCCCTACTCCTTAGTTCAAACTATATTAGAATTGCACAATCCTATTGAACCGTTAAAAATGAAAAAGGTAAAGAAAACTCCAATAAAACACTGACCAGTTGCGACCAAGAACTTCCTCTGCGCGGTATCCAGTAACCATCTCGAACACGGAATTTACATAAATAATGGGATGGTCAGGCTCCAAAGCATCCGTGACACTAAACCCGCAAGGAGCCGGCTGCAGAAGTGTGTCAACGGGAAAAGGTAGTTCACCTGGACCGCTCTTCCTCAGCCAAAAACCCAACCCTTCACCTGCCTCCTCCTCCTCCTCCGCACCACTCAGATCAGACTCCGAGTCACTATCCCACTCCATCCAACTTTATTGAACAATATGAAACCAAATTTACCCAACTCTTCACCCCATAACAAATAGCAACAAAATTGATGAAATCTTGGGATTTCAATTCTTAACTTATCACTTCCAGACTGTCAATTGTAACCCCCTTGACAAGATAACAATACAACAATAACTTTGAAGCTCAAATCGTAGGGTTTTTAATTTTCGGGAATGAACGACCGGCCAAAAGAAGAGGGACCAATCAAGAGGGAAAGCGGGAACAAAACCCAGGGGGTCGAAAAGTTAATTTCTAGATGCCATCTGATGCTATATGTATTCTGTTTATACACACCGCCTTGAGGAAAATTTAAGATGAAAACCTGCGGCTGAAGAAATTGTTGGTGGGGTTCGTAGGGTGGGGTGGATGGATGAAGATGACGCTGGTGTTGGATATCGTTTTGACTTTGAGGTTGTGGATGTTGAATTAGGTTGTACATTATGCTTTGTTTCTTGTACTGTGGCCGTTCAATGTCGTACCTCGTGATGTTTGGGTACGTAAACATGGTAAGGTCCGTTTGTATGAAAGGTGATGCACATGCCAAGTAGATTCTTGAATTTTAATTCATGTGAGCTATTACGATTTTTTATCAATTGGTATTACGATTCAACTTAAATATTTCATAAAATAGATATTTTGAATTTGAATATTGAAAAACGCGATAAAAAATCGTGAGAGGTAAAATGAACACGTACTCTATTAAAGCGGATAATAACATAGGCTCATATGAGATGGTATGAACTTTTTTTAAAAAAGTCAATTTTTTTACCGAGTAGCAATCAAGGGGGGTTTTGACATTTTATTTACAATTAAAATTAAATTTTTGGATTTGTGTTAATCTTGTGAAATTAACTGGACAATCAAATCTATTGATTTTAATCTAGAGAACATTTTTTCTCTATCATCCTTATTTATGAAAAGCTTCTAGATTTTTGACCAATAATTTTACACATTTTATGTAATTTTTCAGAAGGTGAGGAATTTTCAAAGAGGAAAATGAATGGAAGACTAACATCGTCGACTTCAATCGAAATGTAAATAGAAAAAGATAATAATCCAATCGTTGACCTATCAATTGTATTGTTCGTTTGATTCGATACTAACAACAACAGTTGAACTCTTCTATGTGTTACTTTTACAAGATGTTCAATCATTCATGTGACTTCTAGATGTTACACCAAATTTATAAGTATGAGCTATGATTTTTATTTGCAAGCTTGACAATTTATGTTTGATAGTCAATGGTTGACGAGTACGGTAGGGCCTCCAACTTTAGTATGACCAAACTTGCTCTATTTTGACCGAACTTAGCAATTACATTAATTTCGAGAAACTTGCACTTACATCCCCAACTCATGATTTCAATAGTAAATTAGTATCCAACCATTATGATGAATATTTTGATCCTCAACACCCGTCGCCAATGTTGCATAGACGAACATTTTGTTCCCCAACCCTCTCAACAATGTTGTATGACTAGTCTACGACTCTATGTAACAGTTTCATCTAAATGACAAAGTTGAATCTCGAAAATGAGTGTTACGGGCCTGAGTCAGACATGTTACCTCATTCGCCACGTGTCATTAGAGGTGGTACATATCATGCCACGTGGTGGCCGAGGTGATTTCGCATGAAACGAGCTGTTTGCATAAGTCGAAATGGTTACATGAGGGAGGAACTGAACGCACACCCAACAGAAGAGCTGAATTCATCCGCAAGCCGCGGATACAAAGGCCCGCACTCCGCTTCTACAATGCTGCACCTGCCTCACCTCACCTCAGCAAAGATCTCTTGTAGAAAGATCTTTCCAAATTGAAATCTTTGACTGATTGATGGGACGTGTGACAAGACCCAAACGGTCAATTCAGCTACCTTTGTCAGAGACATTCAATGCCAGCCAACCTATAGAGGGGCGAATTGACACCTAAGATGGGACGAACCCTAAGGATCTGATAGCACGTGTCTCATCATCCAACGGCTCTCCTCTTCTTATCCTCAGTATAAATACCCCCTCTTTTTTCTCCCATTACATTGCAAACTTAAGTATCATCATCTCCCTTCAACACTAGCACTTTATCATTACACTTTATACCAACCACTTCCCAACGAGTTTTCCACCGTCGGCGAACCATTTTCGGTTGAACCTTGAACTGACTTGACCGTCAGAGTGCTCGCGGCCGCTCCCAACCCCTCCGGGAAAGGCCACGGGTGACTAACGTCGTGCTACGTGTGCAGGGAAGAGCTGACTTGAAAACTTATCCTGTTGGCCACATGTCGGAGACATTTTTCGAGGTCAACAATGAGTACATCCCTTATTAATGCAAAATTAATATCAACAACAGAGCTGGGCAGCTGCTCTCGGCCATTAGAACCTTATCTGTCATTGGGTTCTCCATCAATAACCATATGCATGCAATTAGGCCCGCAACTAATCTCACAATCGCACTAGCCCCACCGAGCCACAACGTTGACGCCATGGCCACCACCTCGTGCCTCTTGTCCATTATCATAAAGGTTAGACACCATCTGTTGTTGATGGGTAACCAATCTGGCAACCTATTATGCCAAAGGCTATAGCTGTTTGGCGAATTTGTATTAGTGCACATATTGTCTCAATTATGAAACATGACACCACAACCTCTAACATGTCATTATTGATCCATTGTTTGGAGCATAAATCATGCTCTGATACCAAAGATGCAGACGAAAGCATAAACAATAATGAATGTGATATTACAAACATGGATCACACACGAATTAACAATTGAGTGCATAATTGAAGAAAAATCTCCAATGTTTATACTCTACATGTCAAAACAACGTCTAACATGTCCTCTTCAATCTATCATCGGGATCATAGATATGTCTCCAGGATCGTAGACATGTCTTCAAACCCATCACCGTCACGCCACCACACCCCCACCCGTCGTGACGCTACCACCACCACAACTCGACTCCGCCACTGCACACACACACATAGCACCCGTCGTGATGCTGTTGTAAAAGCGTAGCACGACAGCGTCACAACATCAAAGATTTACCACCCCAACAGGTACTCCAAGCGGTGGTCTTGAAAGAGAAAATTTCAGATCAAGCTGTTCCACTTCTACCTCGATCGTCGCCGTAAGTTCGACGGTGAATTGTTGATGTGGGCGGTGGTCTTCGACGGTAGACGGTGGACGGTGGTCGACGATGGGTAGAGAGGAGATTTACAGAGAGAGGGAAGAGGAGGGGAGAGAGAGGTAAGGGAGTTGAGAGTGATAAATTAGGGTTAGAGTTTTAATATATTACCTGATTTTTGAATAATGAAACTTGTTCCCTAATTCTTGAATTTCAATTTTCAAACACCTGAATTATGTAATTTCCCCCTTCTTCTATGGAGTAGATTACTCGGACCATAAATCTTGGTGAAAATTACATATTTCCAGGTGTCTAAAGATTGTAATTCAAAAATCAGGGACCAAATTTTATTATTCAAAATTATCTCTCACCCACAACTCTCTCTCTCTCGCTCGCTCTCTCTCTCTCTCTCTCTCTCTCTCTCTCTCTCTATCGTCGCGTTCCTCTCCCCTCTCTCTGTAGATCTACCGCTGAACTTTCCCCAATAGAGTTTGCCATTAAACTACCTGACTGGAACGAATCCCCTTTTCACCCTTGAGAAATTGGCCGATTTTTGTAGTCAAATCTCCAAGGGAACCGGCGGCTAAGAGAGGAGAAGACTTTGGTATTGGATTTGAAAAGAGGTTCTGACCAGAATTTGGGCTATCATCTCTTTGGAGGTCCGCGGGTTGGGCTCTATCAGTGGTTTCCATGGCTGAATATGGTGGCGTGAGGCCAGGAGTGACCCAAGGAAGGATTTGGGCTGCGGGAGAGTTGTGGAAGAGGCGGACTTACCGTTGTCTTGGTGATGGAATCCAACGACTTGGGATGTGGGGAAGGTGTGGAAGAGGGTGTCTCGTCGTCGCCCATGGATGGCAACCGGCGGCGGCGGCTAGGGTAGGTAACAAAGGTTTGGGAGAGTTCTTCGCGGCTTGAGGTTCTGTTCTTTTCTAGACTTGGTTATCTGTGATTGGTGTCATCGGCAGCAACGACATTTGGTGGTTGTGTTGTTTTCAGTTTGTAAATGGTTGTGGTGGTGCGATGATAGTCATGCAGGTTGTTTGTTGGTGGCGAAGAGAGTGATGGTGGCTGTGGCGGTGATGAATGTTGTGGTGTGTCTCTGTTGGTGCGATCTGGTGGCAGTGGTGTGTGACCAAGTATTTGGTTATCTGTGACTAAATATTTAATTGTGACCTAAAAATTTTGACAATATGTGACCAATAAACGTGACTCAAAAATAATCTGTGACAAACTAATTAAAAAATATGTGATCTCGAAATAATCTGTGATAAAAAAACTTGATGATATGTGACCAATAAATAAATATGTAACTTATAATTATGAAGCTATGATCATTAATCACAAATTATGACTTATTATCTTTATTTAATAAATATTTTTAATTAATTAAATCCAAACCTGATTTTTGAATTTTCAAACTATTTACCTTACTTTTGAATTGAGGTAAAGAATACGATTTTTTCCCTAAATCTTGTCCATATGGGCTGGTTTTGGGCCTTTTGAGTTATTGAGATCGTTTGGAGCCTCTTTTAGACTTGTGTTGGGCCTATTTAATATGTGGATCCATTCTGTTACCCATACTTGTGGGTGAGCTCAATCTATTATCAAGGTGGCCCACACTTAGAGTCGGTCCAAATATTCAACTAATTTTAAATTTATTCTGTACAGACATCAACTCAGTAAGGTATTTATTTTTGGGAAAAAATTAAAAATAAGGTGTTTAAGTTTTTAAATTCAAAAATCAGGTTTATAGTTTAAAAATTCAAAAATCAGGTTTTTTTTTTTTTTAAATAAAGATAATAAAGTCACATTTTTGTAATTAATGGTCACATATTCATAATTTTAAGTCA
>CAIGRF010156983.1:0-21607 GCA_903798235.1 Fraxinus ornus
TGTTACGTGTGGCCCCAAATATGTTAGGATTTTCCAACAAGCCCTTCTCTCATCCCTCGAACTCGTTATTTCTGAAGACAAGGAATATGGTACTGGTATTATTCATTACCTATCTAATGCATTACAAGATGTCAATGCCAAAATTTCATATAGAAGCCTATTTCCAAAATCAGCCATTGAGGATTGTATATACAAAGATCTATACAAAATGATGCCAATGCAGATGAGTTTTTGGGGTGCACATGTCAGAGCGTCTTGGAGCAACGGTGGCCAGGTTCTTTCTAAACGCAAAAGAGATATGAATGATGAGTAATGGCTACGCCTGGATTGTTACAAGTAGCCTGACACATCTATACAGTTTGATGAACTTCAACGTTGTTGAAGCCATGCAAGGTGTTTTGGGGGTAAAGCCTTTAATCCCAAAATCTGAAGAGCTCGAATCTTTAGCGACTAGATGGAAAATGATGTTTTCTCAGGTTTATGATGACGTCAAACCCGCACATCCAAGTATTTAAGGCCTTTGGGCATATGATACCCTGTGTGCTCTTGCAATGGCTGCAAAAAGAGTTGGTAATAGGCTGTTGTATGCTGCTGATATCAGTTCTTCATCTATATTTGATTTACCAGTCTCTGAAACGGATCACGAACTTCTCAAAGAAATGTTACAAATAAAATTCCTTAGACTTGCTGGAAATTTTTCTCTTACCAAGGGACAACTAGAGCAAGACACCATACCAAATAGTTAATGTTGTTGGAAACGGTGACTAAGAGGTAAGAGTTCGAATCTCACCGTCTCTAGTGCTGGAATGCAGAAGCGGAATTATCTAGAAATTAATTTATTTTTTTAATTCAATAAACAAGATCGTCTAGATGTTCACGTGTATGTTATAATATCAAGAATAAATTATTCGAAATCTTACATAAATTCGATAATTAATTCTGAATCACGAATTTCTAGCATTTTGAATCACGAGTTTCCAGCTTTTAATTGCAAGAACTTGATGCTTCAAACCTCCAAGTCTTCTATGGTATTCTCTAAAGTCAAGACTATACCAGCAGGTGAGCACCTCCTTTTAATTAAATCAATAAACGAATTGGATTGGACAATAAGAAAATATGTGTTTTCTCACTTTTCTCTCTCTCCAAATTTAAACACCATGGAATTGTAGTATGATTATTGTAGGATTTTTATGTCCATCTAATCTTTATTTATAGAGATAAAGATGTTTTAATTCATGTAAAATAATAACTCCAATATCAAATAGGAGTCTTAATTAAAATCTAAGTAGGAATTTTAATTAAAGTCCAAATCCAATTAGTTTACATTTAATTACATGTGTGTCCTATAACTTCAATTACATTATAATTAAATTTACAATTTCTATAGTAATCACAAGTACAAAACCAATAACATTAATGTCAATCGGGAAGTTTGAGCCACATTATTTTTCTCATTCTTATTTTTGTACTCATTTTCAACAACGCATTCTTCAATAAAATAATATTTTTCATCACATCAATGACTTTTATTTCTTTTTTAACCACATATTCTCCATCACATCAAACAAAAAAATACATTCTTGGGGGAAAAATGTGAACCAAACGGGGGCTTAAGTCCAAAACTATAATAATTACCGTAATTACGTACAAATACTTTATAGAGCTACCACAAGGACCTAATCGGACATATATTATCCAAGCTCCCTTAATTAGATCATGTCTAGTCGACCCTAGACCACTCAGTCTAAATACTTAAGTAGTCACTCTACCCATTTTTTAGGGTGACGGTTCCCGACACGAATTCATGTTCTCTATTCCGCTCATTCTCAAGTTCCCAACTCATCGAGATATTTGACCAATCAAATTGATTTCACCCATTGATGAATCAAAAAACAATTAAAATCACGAAAATTAAATACATAATTATGTCAATGGATTTAGATGAAATGCACAACGGTCAAGTGGAATTTAATTCTTCATACGGTCATGCTATAGAATTAAACTCGACACGTGGTCCGTTCAATACACTCCAAGTGTACTAGTGTCACATTTAACTATTTATGTGAAGCTTGCAGACTTTGCTTTCATGACACGTTCTATGAATCCATCTGGTAGTATCATATAGATATATTCCTCAAAACGGCCATTCAAAAATGCCGTCTTAACATCCATTTGTTACACCTCATAATCAAAATGAGCTGCAATGGATAAGAGAATTCGGATAGACTTAAGCATAGTCACATGTGAAAAGGTCTCCTCGTAATCGATGCCTTTTCATGGGTAAAACTTTTAGCCACTAGCCTTGCTTTGAAAGTTTCCACTTTCCCGTCTGCTCTCCTTTTTCTCTTATAGACCTACTTGCACGGGATGGATTTTATCCCTTCTGGTACATCTACAAGTTCCTAGACATGATTGGAATGTATAGATTCTATTTCAGTATTCATAGCTTGTTGCCATAAATCTGCATCAACATCATTCATATTCTCTTTATATGAAGTTAGATTATCAACTTTTTTTGTGGAGATCATGTAATTTGACTCTCGACTAACAAGTATCTAGAAGGTGGTCTGGTGACCCTATGACTTTATCTAAGGGGTGGTGGTATCAATGTTGGTACCACCATTAGGTGATGCCATTACCTCCTCAATACCTTCAACGTTTACTTGATATATAGGATTAGATGATAGCTCATCTCTCCCACTCAAATCACATTATTTAGGTATTTTTTAAACAAAAGGTTGTGCGTCATGAGGTTGCGTTTCAAGAATCGATAAGGTGGAATTGCTCCCACTCATTTCTTCCAACACGACCTTACTCTTGGACTAATGTTCATTAATATACTTATTCTCCAAGAAGGTTACATTCGTGCTAACAAATACATTCATATCTTGAGGACTACGAAAACAATATCCCTTAAATCCTACAAACAGGCGAATTTCTGATCTGGACTCCAACTTTTCTACCTTTCCTTTTAGTACATGAGTCAGACATTCCCAAATTCCAATGTGACGTAAGCTGGACTTACGCCAATTCCAAAAATCTAAGAGAGTCTTAGGAACAGACTTAGAAGGAACTAAGCTAAGAACATATGATGTTGTTTCCAGTGCATATCCCGAAAATGAGATAGGTAGAGTTACGAAACTCATTATTGACCTAATCATGTTTAACAATGTCTTATTTCTTTTTTCTGAAATGCCATTTTGTTGGGGTATACCGGCGCACTTAGTCGAGAAACAATACTATTTTCTGTCAAGTAGTCCCTAAATTCTCCCGAGAGATATTCGCCACCTCAATCCGATCGAAGTGTCTTAATACTCTTACCTAAATGTTTTTCGACCTCAGTCCGATACAAAAGCGTTTGACTTTCGAGCCATTAGGCAGATGTATCCAAATCTAAAGTAATCATCTGTAAAAGTGATAAAATACTCATAGCCCCTCTCGCATGTGTATTCGTGGATCCACACACATTAGAATGAACTAGTTCTAATACTTCTTTGGCTCTATGTCCTTTTGCTAGAAATGATCTCTTGGTCATTTTACCTTCCGAACAAGAATCACAAATCGGCAATGGTTCGATCTTAAGTGTGTTAAGTGGACCATCTCTAGCCAATCTTTTTATCCTACTAAGGCTAATATATCCAAGTCTAAGATGCCTAGATAGGAATCACTAGTATCGTAAGACATTTGTTTATGGTTTCCAGAAGTAACATTTATATCATTTGTGGCATAATTTAAAATATAAAGATCATTAGTCAAATATCTACAGAAATAGGAGCTTTATGAATTAAAATATAAAGCGCATTATGCACAGAATATACAAAATAACCTTTTCCTATTAAACAAGAGACATAAATCAAATTCCGCTTCATCCGCAGGACATAATAACAATCTCTAAGAATTAAAAGCCTACCACTACTGAAATAAAAGTAAACTACTCATACTGCTCTCGGTGAAACTATAGCGCCTATGCCAATGGTCATTTTAAACTGGCTATCACCGAGTCTTCTGCTATCCTGAAGCACCTGTATAGACATGCATATATGATTAGTGACTCCACAGTCTACAACCCAAGAATTTATAGAATCAACCACCTAACATGACTCAGCAATAAAAATATCTATATTAAGCCTAATATCGTTTTATTTGGTCACCAAAATTACTCAAGATCCTCTATATGAGGTTTGTAGATAATTCGAATTTGAGTTTATAAACTTTTTTCTATCTCTAAATACTTGAAAATAATTTTACTATCTATAGGATGATCACAAATTGTATTCTATCTAAGACGGTCTTATTATAAAGAAATCTATTCAAGCAACTCGAACAATGCGGGCCTCCTACAGGGAGTCTGTTGCAATACCGGCACAAGGCAAACGTGTTACTTTGTTTATGGATCGACCAAAGAAGACCACGAGTTTTTATTTAAATAAACACCCCTACTCAATATTTTTAAAGTAATGGATTTTAATTTTGAATAATTACCAACTGTTCAAACTAATCATATTAACATACAGTTCAATTATTACGATTTTTCCATCTAGAAAAATTTAATCTAAATTAAAGTAATTAAGGAAAAATCGGTGTTTAACGATACGCATCATATTCATAGTATCACGAGTGATGTCACAAATAAATCTATATGTCATGATGTCTAGAACGATAAATTTCAAATAATAGTTTAAAGCAACTCAAGAATTAATTAAAAAACTAATTGGACCCAAGTCTAATGTTTAATCTAAATCTTCAGTCCAAAAAAACTCTAAGAATCTAACGACAACAATCCAAACAGCAATAGGACTCCGCTACCGTACCTGAAAAAATTAAATAATGGGAACAATACATAACTCCTAATTTTAAAGATCACATTTCATAAATAACAAACTCAATAAAATATTTCAAAAATCAGGTGATAAATAAATTTATTAAAATATAATATAATACACATTAATTGTTTTTACCCATGCCACCTCACCTACAAAATCCCATCACCCCACTATATCACTTTTCCTCCACCTCTTGGTCGGAGACAGCCATCAGATCCGGCGACTGCTCCGGTGAAGCTCCGACGACTTCTCTGGCGATGCTCCGGCGACTGCTCCGGCAACAATTCCGGCGACATCTCCGACAACTATTCCGACCATCACTCCGGCAGCCGCTCCGGCAACTTACAGATTTTCAGAAATTAAAAATTGAAATTTCTACTTGTTTCTAAATCTGTGAATGCATGGATGTTATTGACCTTTGATTCTCAGCACAGATATAAGCATTCAATATCAATTATCCAAATGTAAAATTTGTTAACCCTCTTTATTCTTCACGTCACTCTCATGGATTCTAATTTAGCTGCAAACTCCCAACTTTAATTTGGAATATGAATGTGTCCTACCTTGTAGTTGATAACGTGAGGTTAGGGAATAGATTCTGCCTTATTCTCACAATTTCTAAGGCATTCGAATTTTCATTAATAGTCTACTCCAAATGGTAATATTATGCCTTGTAATGCAACGAGTTATTGGTTGTTCAAAACAGAATGTAACATAGTAATAGTATCGAACAAATACTAAGCGTAGAATGTGTTTGAAAAATTGTTTTTAAGATTATAAAATGGTCGATCATCATTTTTATCAACATTTTGTAATGCCCATGAAAATCAACCTTTATCAAACAGTAGAAAGATCCTCCGATTCTAGTTTAGTAGCAAATGTAAAGTCTACTTTCTTCCACAAAGCATTGGAAATGATGGGCCCACTTAGCACTGGTCCAAGAAACAGCATTCTTGCAAAATTTTAGATTGCAAGTGCACTGAATATATAGCATAACAGAAACCCTGCAAATAGTATCAAATTTCAATTTTCAACCAAGAAAAAGATGAAAATGACTCCATTTAATCTTCTGCATAACGTATTCCTCTTTTTCACCTTGTTTTCAATAATCATCCATCCATGTATATTACCGAAAAAAACTTCAAGACACTTTATATAATCAAACCGCTGACACGTGTCATCCGTGACTAATTGTGACCAAGTTTGTATTCAATGTGGCTAACTGTGACTAAATATGTGTTCAGCTTGACTGTAATTGTGACCAAGTTTGTATTCCATGTGACTAACTGTGACCAAGTTTGTGTTACTATCTATGACCAATTGAGTTTTAATTGTGACTGTATATGATCGAGTCACAATCGGTCACAATTAACACAAAATTGGTCACAACCAGTCACAGTTCCCACATGTTTTATCACAAATGATCAACACAAACCAACACCACAATCTACCACCAGTCATCACCTCAAATGCACCCCCACTACCTCCTCCAACTTTCATTTTCTTCTTCATTTTCCTCTTCCTTCGTCAGAATCGAAACTCCAAACGACACCGGGTTGGCGAGAAACTCGGCTAAGGTTAACTGCCTTTGGTATGTAATGAGATCATGGAAATCAAAACCTTGGATCACGCTAAAATAAAATATAGTCGGCGTAAAAAAACAAAGTGTTTATTATACCAAATGTGGTAAAAGATGTTGTAATCGAGTCTAAGGGCAAAAAGGGAAGTTCCGAGAGCAATGGGTCGAGTACTACCCGGAGCGAATCGTCCTCTGCTATGTCTGCATCCACCGACGGGTTGAGTAACACTAGGTGGGGCCGATGGTACAGTTTGAAGGACCTGGAAATCGCAACAAATCGATTTTCGATTGATAATGTGATTGCTCGTCCTCGAGTTTTTAGGCAAAGTCTTCGGGTACCTTGCCACTATGATCCCAAGCGGAAACATAATCCCCCAACTCACTACATTTAGTATCCCATGAATCTGAAGGAAAAATCACCAAAAGTATTATATTGAAGGCTTCTCTTATTGGCTAACATTAGACAAAAGCTCATCAGAAGAAAGTAACAATTATATAATGAAAACTTGAATATAAATAAAAGATAGGTTCCATTCATAACTATTTATAACTCTGAAAATGATAATTTGGAAAAAGGAGACTTACATTCTTTTTCTTGGTTTGAGATTCACTAATGCCTTCACCTTTTCCTTTCGACAAATCAAGGCTCCCTTTGGAGTTCTAATTGTCCAACTGAAATCCATGTTTATCTGGCACATCTTTTGTAACAGAAGATCCCACTTGCCATACGTGGTTCACCATAGTCTTTCCGTTGGCCGGCAGCACAGAGGAAGGAATTGAATGAAGGGAAGGTAATTGTGTGCACAGAGACTGCCACGAATGGGAAGGTAATTGCGTGCACAAAGACCGATTTGGCGGTTGTGGCGGCGATGTGTGGTGCCGAGAAAAAGTAGAGAATGAACAGAGAGGAGATGGAGAGGAATGATTAGGGTTTCGTGGATTGAAATTTAGTGGGGGTAGATGGTGGGTTGGGTTAGATTAATTTAATTTTATAATATTATTTTTAATATTAATTGTGAAATTAATATCTGATTTTTGATTAAAAAAAGTTTAGACCTGAGTTTTGAAATTGTAAAACTAAATGCCTGGTTTTAGGTAATTTTCTCTTAAATAATTTCGAAATCTACTTATCCAGATCCAACCTAATTATAAAAAAAATACATGGACCAAAAGTCAACCTGAATTCAACTGTTACCACGTAGACAGTCTACCCAGGAAAATCTACCATGCAGATAGAACTCTGCCACACAGGCAGTTTGCCTACACAAGAAGAGATCTTCCACACATGAAGAATCCATCTGCCGCAAAGGCAGAAGTCTACCACGCAGCCTGCTTGCATAGACAAAGTTTCTCCATGCAGGCAAAATTCTGCCATGCAAACATATTTTTTAACTCTTATTTCTTGATGCTCTTCGTCATGTCTTATAGGTATTCAATCTTCAATCAATTTTTAAGATTTAATAATTAGAAGAATTACATAATTCATATGTACTTTAGACTCACAATTTTGAATCTAATTGAATGAAAACTTAAATCAAAATGATGGAGTTGTAATACACCTATCTTATTATAGACTCAAAATAACGAATTATATCAAGAATTGGATCACAGTTTAAAATAATTCAATCATCATATAATAAAATATTCCTAGACATTGCTCGGCTAGAACATACAATCAAGATTCAAAAATAACAAACACGTAAACGATCTAGATCACTCTGATACCACTTGTTGAAATGCGAAAGCGGAATTATCCAGAAATTTAAAAAATTATTTAATTCAATAAACAAGATCATCTATATGTTCACGTGTATATTATATCGAGAATAAATTATTCGAGTTGTTATCTAAATTCGATGATTCATTCTTGAATTAATATTGAATCACGAACTTCTAATATTTTGGATTACGAGCTTCAAGCTTTTAATTGCAAGAACTTAGGGCCTATTTGATAGCCCATTATTTTCAATGGAAAATGGAATTGAAATTTCAATTCCCATTTTTGCCATGTTTGATAGCCAAAAAATGTCATGGAAAATGTTTTCCTCCCACCCGCCATGTGTCCACTTTTTCTATGATTTTGTGGAATTGGTTTTCCCACCAAAGTGGTGGGAAAATGGCTTTCCAGTTTATTTTTTATTTTTATTTTTTTTTTTTGGGCAATGAAAACAAATTCTACAGACAATTGGAAAAATAAAGCCAAACGAACATCAAAAGATCCAAAATTTAAACATTTTTCAGATGAAAAATTATACCAATCAAACACAATTAATTGACAATTCTCAGGAAAACAATTCTAGGCAATTTAATTCCCTGAAATTCAATTCCTTTTCACCCAAATTCCACTCTCGCGATCAAACGAACCCTTAATGCTTCAAACCTCCAAATCTTTTATGGTATTCTCCAAGGTCAAGACTGCACCGGTGGGTGGGCACCTTCTTTTAATTAAATCAAGAAACTAATTCTTGGATTGGATAAAAAGAAAATATGATTTTTCTCACTTTTTTCTCTCCAAATTTGAAAACTATGGAATTATGTATTATGATTGTTGTAGAATTTTTATGTCCATCTAATCTCTGTTTATAAAGATAAAGATGTTCCAATCCATGTAGAATAATAATTTCAATATCAAATAGGAGTCTTCATTAAAATCTAAGTAGGAGTTTTAATTAAAGTCCAAAATCAATTAGTTTACATTTAATTATATGTGTAGTCATAGAACTTCAATTGCAATTATAATTAAGTTTACAATTTTATAGTAATTACAAGTAGGTACAAAATTTTATTATAATTACCATTAAGTCCAAAACTATTATAATTACCGTAATTAAGTTCAAATACTTTATAGAGCTACCATATGGGGACCGGATCGGACATATATTATCCAAACTCCAATAATTAGATCATGTCTAGTAGACCCTTGACCACCCAATTTAATTATTAGTCTATATTTTTTCACCAAAGGCAAAGAGTGAACTCTCGGAATTTATAAGATCATAGAAGCCAATAAATCTGTAACACTTTTCTCTGACATGTCGTATATGTATTTTATCCCCATCAGAAATTCTATAATTAGGTACGAGCATAAATGAACATTTTGCCCCTCTAATTATTTTCACTAATTTAAGTATTATTTTCCTCAACTGTCCTGTGAATAAATCACAGATGTCAAAATTGAGCCGTCGAGCTCAGATTTTATCCGTTCAATTGAAAATATTTAAGTAGTCACTTTATCCATTTTTTAGTGTGACGATTCCTGACACGAATTCATGTTCTTTACTTTACTCATTTTCAAGTTTCCAAATTTGACCAATCAAATTTATCTCACCTATTGATGAATCAAAGAACCATTAAATCAAGAAAATATATACATAATTTTGTTGAGGGATTTATGTGAAATACGCAATGGTCAAGTGGAATTTAATTTTCTGCACGGTCATGGTATAGAATTAAACTTGACACGTGGTCCATTCAATACACTTCAAGTATACTAGTGTCACATTTAACTATTTATGTGATAAAGACAAATCACAAATTCGAATAGTGAATCGGACAACACTACAACCTTCGGTACAATGTGCTAACCCTTATACATTAATTATGAACAAATGATTTATGATCAACATATAAGTTGTGTCACACTGTACTTCTCAACACAAGTACCCAACTTATATCATCAAAAGTGATCATAGGTACTTTAATTCGCATACAAAATAATAAATAAATGCAATAAATAAAATAAAAATAATTTTATTTAATATAAAAATATCGTTATTTTCTTACAACTGCAAACTATACTATATAGGCACACGGCCCAAAAAATCTCCCACTTGCCTTAGAGTTCATGTGTCATGTCTTTTAACCCCATACATTACAGATGTCCATCGTAAACCTTAGCTGACAAACTTTTGGTAAATGGATCCGCGAGATTATCCCTAGTAGCAATTTTACTAACAATCACATCTCATCTACTAACTATCTCTCTCAAGAGATGATATTTTCGTTCTATATGTTTACCCCTATGATGACTTATTGTTTCTTTAGCATTTGCTACTACCCCAATATTATCACAGTACAGTGTTAAGAGCTGAGCAAATGCAGGCACCACCTCAATGTCCGTTAGGAATTTTTTGAGCCACATTGCTTCTTTAGCAGCTTTACAAGCTGCCACATATTCAACCTCCATGATGGAATTAGCAATACTTGATTGTTTGATACTTGTCCAAATAATGACCTCACCATCAAGTGTAACAATGATCCTGTAGACTTGCAAGAGTCCTTATCAGCCTAGAAGTTTGAATCTAACTGTTGAACAAACCTTGAGTCGGTTGATCGAGCACTACATCGTAGCAGAAGACTTTAATTTTCAGTTGAATCTGTGAATTTGCCATGGATTCTCAAGTTCTTCCATTAGTTCGATTTTCACTCAAGTCATGATTGTGGATATCTTGATTTCCCTAGTGCGTAAAATTTTTTATTATTGTTTTTCTCGTGAATTGAGCTTTTACCTTTTGCTAAATACCATAGTGAAATTTATAAGGTCGTGTTGGATTGTTGACAAATTGTTTCAGTTGAATATTTTGAGGCCGACAAAATGCATTCGAGATTAGGTCCTCCATTGCGTGTAATCCTCAATTAACGAGTTCATCTTGTCATGCAAATTAGAAAAAAAAAACAGAAAAATGTTTTAACCAAATCATAAATTTCAGCATGTGTGGCAGGTTTTGAGATTTTGAAACTTAATTACAAGGAGAAAGACTGTAAAGAGATCTACAGTTATAAGGCGCTATTCGAGGACGCATTTGACAGCGATAAGTATGCAATCACACCGACAAAGCTTTGTAGAACTAGCTTCGCCATGTTTGAGGATAGCGGATATGAAGACAACCGCGATGAGATACCGATCAATGTAGAGAGCAGCGGCTTATGTGACGAGGTCGAGAAAAAGAGGAAGGTTACAAAGAGCATTGATGTTTGTGGACTGCGTAGTGGAGACCAACGTAAATTGGTGTGCCACAAGAAAAAGGAAAAGAAGATAAAAACATTAGCATGTGAACTATTGTACTCTGTTGACCACACAACCACTACCGGTGAAAAGGCCACGTCCAAACTCGATCACTTTAACAGACATGTTGTCCCTGACCCGAAGACATGCCTGAAGGAGTTGTTCGGGACGGGCAGATTTTCGAAGAAAACCGACCTTTAAAATTGGATGTGTACGTTCGTTTGCAAATGCAGGACAACGTGACTGAAAAGTTCGAGTGTGTTGAGTGGAACTAGTAGGAGTATAGGAAATCCCAACTGTAGAGAGACGTGATTGTGATATGAAGAGAAATGTTCCGTCTCATCAGTTTGTATTGAAAACCTTTGGTACAATTATATACAATTTTTTTTTGTATGTTTGTGTACTCACTATCTATTTCATTTGATTTGAAGTAATATTTATGCAATGTCACTCTTGATGCAAAAATGTGTGATTGACTTAGATACTAATGCATGCCTACACTCAACAAAAGATAATTTTTTTTCAACTTTTAAAAAGTTGCCTGCAAAAGCAATACAAGCACACAAGGACACTTCCCATCAGTCACATGTCTAACTATTTTGGTTTTTCTACTAAACTTCCATGCTTTCATTATTTGAGCGTTGAGAAGTTTAGAAGGGGGTAACTTCTATAAAAGGAGACAAACGTGTAGTCTTTTTTCTTCATTCGCAACCATAGTCTGTTTAAAAATATAATTCTTCTTTCAAAGAAATTTATATTCAAGTCCTTTGGACATTTTTTATATTGGAATATGACATCATTGAGTGGCTTTGATAATGTTTAACCACCAAACATACCGTGAGGAATTACTACCGCGAACAGAGAGATTGTATTAGTAGGTTTCCGTTCACGAGAAACAGTCATATGTTCATGTTAGATGCTATGAAATGAAGTCATTAGCAGTACTATGCAAAATTTTGAATGTATCCAGCAATGTTGCGACGGTATGCACATATTCTTCACTATAAGTGAGGGTTACGCAATGGGCAACACATAGATGTGTACGAACAAGTGGAATGTTTCTTTGCATATTAGCTCAGGGAAAAAGGCTATAGACAGGTCTATTCAATCATTCGTTGGAAACTATAGGACACTATTCAAGCTTGTTCTTCAAGCTTTTGTTGAATTCTCTACTCATCCAATTCGACCAAATCCATGTTACAATCACGGTGCCGAGCATCATAGACCGAATCTATGAGAGCCATTTTACCATGGGATGAACGAGTGAATTTTATCGGACGCAAAAGAATTTCAACGCAAAATATGCTAGCGGCATATGATTTCAATTTGTGTTTCACATTTGTACTGGCAGGTACAATGGAGAATACTCGTGATGCCCGCATCGTGGCTTATGCTATACACAACTCTGATATTGATTTTTTGAAACTTGCAGGGTGGAAATATTATCTGATCGACTCGGGGTTTTCCCATCGACCTGGGTACATGGATCCGTATAAGGGGTCCAATATATTGTACCATTTTCAGCAATTCGGGGAGATAGGCCGCAAGTGCAACTTTCAAACGCGAATGAGAAATTTAAATTTAGGCACTTATCATGCAGAAACGTAATCAAACATGCCTTTGGAGTGTGGAAAAGTTGATGGAAAACAGTCGATCTTATGCCAAGTTACAATTTTAGAGTGCAAACTACTCTTGTCATAGAAACTATAGGTATTCATAACTTCCTTCGATGGGCAAGAGTGGTCGACGAAGCATTTACAAGAGTGGAGACTATTCCCAACACTGAACAAGTGGAGCTTCCAAACAAACATAACAAAATAACTACTGAAATGAATGCACCGAAAATGCCACGAAGTGAATGTGATCGTTTACGCGATTATTTGACACAACAATAATGAGAATATGTGCGTATGTAAATGCCAAAAATGATGATCTCATTGTTGTTAATGTGACTAGTCTGGCATGAATTTGACAAGATTGTTGTATTCGAAAATTCGAGAAAAATTAATTAATAGCTTCCATGCATATATGGCCCTTTTTTGTTTGGGGAATTTGGCCATTTAGCCACTTTGATTTTACCCTGCAGGATTTGTTATTTTATATTGTTGAGTTTCTAATTAGTGAAATTAATGCTTGAACTTTCTAGGGTATCTTTGATTTTACTCTGCAGGATTTGGTATTTAACACTTGGGATCGCCAATTAATTTATCAAATTTAATGTCCTAAATCTTTTGACAATTTGCAATAGCATTGTTGCACATTAGGAAGACCATTGAAAAGTTCACATCTCTTAGTTTGGACAATACAAATACAGGGTTTGGGAAATAATGATATCCAATACTTGTATGAAAGAATGGGGACTCATGACTGTGGGGGGTTAAGGATTCTATCTCTGGCTGGGCGACAAAATTCAATATGGAGGAAGGACCAATTTCTGAAAATCTTTATGTTTCAATCAGAAAGACTTGCATGAAGGAGATAAAATATTAGTTCCTCATTGTAATTAGACAAGATAATTTAAAGTTCGCATATTTTCAGTTTGAATAATTTAAATGGTAGGATGGGAAATAATGGCCACTAACAAGTATGAAAGAGATAAGACTCGTGACCAAGTGGGACTTTAAGATGACAAGGTTTTATTGGGGTCTGTCCCCAGCAAAGCGGTAAAACCCCTATAGAGAAATGGCCACTTTGGACGATCTCTATGGATCAAAAAATACTGGCATAAAAGTGATTGGGTGTTAACCCCTCTGTTTTGCATTGTTGAACTTCATTAAAGTACAAAGAAGATTATAAAAAAGTTAGCATTTGTTTTTCACTAATACAAATGGCAGGATTTGGGAAATAATGTCACCTATTACTTGTATGAAAGAGTTGAGGAGTTTTTTATTGAATTGTGTTCCCGGGTACCATATAGAGAAAGGGTTAATTTCTGAAAGTTCCCTTGGATCAATTAAAAAGTACTTTCATAAAAGAGACTGGGTGTCAACCCCTCATAATTGGACAATTTTGTAATAGCATTGTTCACTTAAGCAAAGTACTGTGAAGATAATTGAAACGTTTTGTTTTCTAGTTTGGATAGTTCAGATGACAGGAGTTGCAAAATAACGACACATACTACTTGTATGAAACAGATGGAGACTTGTGTCCTGGGGACAGAAAGGAGGTAGAATATTTTATTGGGGTCGCTAGCCTAGTTGGTAAAATTCCATAGAGAGAGTGACAATTTCTAACAATCAAAATATACTTGCATAAAAGAGATTGGGCATAGTCCTTTTTTAAGTGAGGAAAAAAAAATTACCTGATGTTTCCTTTTGGTCTCAAAGAATTGATGTCATTTGTTTGCTATTATCCTAGAATTTTTTTATTGTAGTTGTTAGATCAGTGTTGGGATACTTAGCTATATGCTCTTGCCCTGCCCTTGGGTTTGTGACATATAGTTTTTGTAGTAAAAATCGGTCTACAGTTTATTCATTCCCTAAATGAGATTGGGCATAGTCTCCTTTGTAAACAAGGAAAAAAAAACCAACTGCCGTTACCTTTTTGTCTCAAAGAATGGACGCCTTTAGTTTGCTATTATCCTAGAATTTACAAACCACCCCCACCCCTCACCAAAAAAAAAAACAAAGGAAATATGATCTATTATTTATTATGGAGCTTATGGGTGCTTGGGGTTGGCCTTAATGTTTACATGACTCTGGGCAGAGTTTTTTTTTTTAATATGCATCGCTGCATAGATGTTGTAGCAGCACTGAGTACATTTGTGAGACCAATAAATTATATCTGTATTCATTTACATATATTGATAAGACGAAACCGGTATATATGAAGGAGAAAATGAAGAAACGTGGAATAGAGAGTGAAAGAGAGTTTAACAAAGAAACATTTTTATGAAGAATGTTGTCTAGGAAATTGAATAGCCGTGTGTCTCATGGGCCTGGCTCTCGCCCATGCTCACCCAGTGTTTCTTTTAATTATTCTACATATGAATGAGACAGATATTGAAAACATAGTATACATAGATCAAGAGATAATTAGGTTGGACCGGTTAATATCCATCGAAACCAAAATATTAGGGGCGTGCTCGGTAGTGATTAAAATCCAATTAAAATTGAAAATATAGTCGTTATTGGGTCCCACTTGTCTAATAAAAGTCAACAATAACGGCTAGTTTTTCAATTTTAATCCGATTTTAATCTCTACCAAACATACTCATAGTCTGTAACCTGAACCATGTCTAGCCAGCAAAACCCTTCCCCCCTAAGGTAGAGAAAAATAAAAATTATCATTAAAATAGATGAATAAATAATTAATTTGTCCTAAACCATTGATCTAACCCAATTGCCAAATATATGAATCACGTAGTCTAGTCAGTCAAAACTCTGGGCAACAAATTTATTAACAACTGTATCAGAGAGAATTATAAGTGGTATTATCCAACATGATCATAGAACCATTAGATTTTTTGATCTTACCCTATTGCATAAGCATTGTGGGTTGACATCTAAGGGCAATCGCTTTGCTAAAAATTGTTGGGGCCACGCCCACACCCCCATTAATTTGTGATGGGACGATTTATGATCGTTCTAGAGTCGGCTGGATTTCCTATATTATATTTGAAATCACCATTGACATATTTGATTTCTAGATATGGAGTTGATGAATTGAACATCTCGAATTGATTGATATGTTTTGTATTTCTCATTTCAGATTAACGTTAGATTGCTCGATATGTTTTGTTGTCCTGGCAGGTTTCACTTGGTTTAGCAGTGATAATAAGTGTAGACATTTCACAGGAGTCATTATGTACAGGCAGTCCCCTAGTAGGACCCAGAGATCCAAGGGAATCAAGATTAAGCATGTTCTGCAAATTTGTTTATTGCTTGCTGTTTGCTTTTGGTTGATATACCAAGTCAAGCATTCCCATGATAAGAAGAAAGAATTCGATGAAAGTGATTCGAAAACTTCACTTAATAGAGCAAGTAGCAATGAAATTTTAACACTTGGAAGGAAAGACATCCGCCCTCGAGTGGAAGAAACAGTTACTAAGAATGGGAAACATGATGATGCAGCAATAGAACAGGAAACCATTGAAGAAGAAGAAGTAGAAGACAATAAGCATGAAGAAGATGAGCAAGAAATCAAGAAAGCTGAACAGAAAGAAGATGAAGGGACAGGAGGTGAAGAGGACGAGATAAATGAGCACGAACATGAGAAATCGGATGCAGAAATTGATAGAGAAGAGGAATTTATAGACGAAGAGAAAGAAGGACATGAGGGTGATGAGAACAGCACAGAAGAAAAAGATTCTGAAGAAAATAATGGTGAAACGGTGAAGGAAGGTTTGGAGGACAATGATCATGATGGAGATGAACATAGCGCACGTGAGGAAAATTACAAGGCTGACGATGCTTCTAGTGCCGTGGCACATAATAATCAAGTCATTGATCCTGAAAACGAGAATGGAAGCTTAGAAAACACAGAGCAGCAGCCCAAAACCAACATTTTTGGACGGGAAAATAAGGAGAACAACGGTGAGGGAATCAGTTTAGGTGACAAAAGAACAGATTTAGAGGTGAAGGATGGCGATGTGGCTAAAAGCGACAATCAGTTGAATGTGACAACCAATGAAGCAGAGGAGAATCTGAAAGAAAAGTCTGAGAACAGCTCACTTTCAAATACAACATTAACAGAAGGGACCATTGATCATAGAGAAACAAGCAACAACTTGTCAGAGGTGAGAATGGAGAGTCATGATCCGTCCTTGCTGAATGGAACCGGGAGCAATTTGGAACTAAATCATGGTCAGAACGGGTCTGTTGGGGGTACAACATCAGGGGAGGCCAATAATTCCACTTCAGACGAGGATAATAATCATATTGATTCTAATTCAACACTTCTTGTCAAAAATAAAGACTCGGAATCAAGCTTGGGAGAGTTCTCTGATTCATCTAATAATTCAAAGTCATCTGTATCTGAAAATGTCGGATTGGAGTTATCTGTAGAAGCAGGAAATAAGACTGAATCTTTAACAGAGAAGAATGATGCTACTGAGGTTGAGAAATCAGATACCTATGGTGGAGCAGATGAATTCTCTGACCAGACTTCTGAGGAAGTTCTACATGACTCCATCATTTCATCTGATTCTTCCAATTCCTTGGACGAGAAAGATGTCCGCACAGATCTTGAAACCCTCCCGGATATACAAACTGCAGGAACTAGCATCGAAGATGCTGCAGCAGAATGAATGTATAGATTAGATTAGTCTGTCAATGCTGAAGTTTTCCCTCTCCTTTGATTTTTCAAATGTGGTGTTTGTTTGTGTGAAGTACCAATCACTGTGTGGAAAATACAATTTCGACTTTGCTGGTACAACGTAGTCAAGGGTATGTTCTTTTAAGGTTTTAATCTGTATAATCAATATCTTGTTTCTTTTTATGTTGGGAGTTTAGCTTCATTGTACTCTCTTTACTCTTTCCTTGATTTTAAGTTTGTTTCCTGGAGATGGGAACTGAGTTCATGTTTCAATACTTATACTACCAAGTTCTACGTAATTCCCATAAGTTTGTTAAAATGCGTCCCATGCCAAAATATCACGAGTACCCCCTCGTCATGGGCCATCGCAAGGAAAACCGCGGAACTGAGTTCATGTTTCAGTACTTATACTGCCGAGTTCTACATAATTCCCATAATTTTGCGAGTTCTACATAATTCCCATAATTTTGTTAAAATGCTTACCATGCCGAAATATCATTGGTGCCCCTCATCCCGGGCCATCGCACGGAAAACTGCCAAATAAAATTTCGGCATGGGACGCGTTTTATTGGTTTAAAGGATTGTACCATCAAATTACACATCATGAAAGTGTGAGAAACTGTTTTTCACAACCCCTACTACCAATGGGTGAAAAAGCAAAGCTAGTTAGTACTTAGCTATGACTCTCGTCCGATTTGGTTCTATCACTATGCAAAGAAACAAACAGTTCATATGTAGAATTCTCAATGATGCTCGGTTTGATCCACTCTAATGAGGACCGTGTGCCCTAGCCATGAACCACCCCCACTTAGAAAAGTGAACGAAAGCCTACCAAGCTAAAAGGTAGAAAATAGATTGACTCAAGAAGAACAATTCAATTTGATTATTTTCAAATTTTGTAGGGTGTCTCTCAACAAGACATTCTTCTTTAGCGCCTCGGTGTTGTGGTGTGGTCCGGCTTCAAGTACACTGTATTGCCTTAACTCTAGCATCGGCCTCTCTGTCCCAACATTCCATTTGAGACGAATGAGCTCAATGACTTCTGTTTTCTCTGAGCTTTCACTCTCAGCTCGAGGTCATCGATTTAATGCCGGTGACGAGTTGACAACCCACTTCAAATAGGCCAAGTTTTTAGTGCAAAGTTATAGAAACCAATGTTTTTATTTTCGTACCAATAAGCAAAACTTAGAATTCCATTCTATGAACAAAGAATACAATTACACGGATAGCAAAAAAACACACACACACACACTTGTAAAACACTGTACACGAGAACAAAAACCAGCTAAAAATTGCAGATCCAAGAATCAAATCCCGAATGCAGCACAAATAACATTATTCGAGATCGAATTGTCTCAGTTCTTTCTTGAGTTTATGAGAGAATAATCTACAAGCATCCATGCTTAGATCCATGGCAGCAGCCAGTGCTACAAACGCTGCTGCATCCTCCATGCATGTAACATGCTGCATCCCGACTTCCACTTCTGGCCGGCTGCATTTTCCTTCGCCCTCGACTGTAGCTGACATGACAAAGCCTCTGTAGAACATATGTGGCCAAGATCCAGATCCTGTCGTTGATCCGAGTTCTGATCCAGAACCGGACCCTGAACTGAGATCAAAGCTGCTATTAGGACTAGTCATTGGGGTTGAACCAGTGGTAACACCAATGCTGAATTTCCCACCATTTTTTGTACTAATAGTCGAATTGGCTAGTGGTATGGTGTCTATGCCGCCCTCAGAGATGAGTTCAAAGCGGTAGCCGAGGACGTCACAGCCATTGCCCTCCCGCCAGGCCTCGAGGCGCCCCCAAGGCTTCCAAGTGCTGTGGCAGTGTCGAAGAATGAGCCATGCTCCTGGATTTGATCGGTTAACTCTGTCGGTGCCTGGTGATGGCACGAATGGTGTCACCATTGATGCAGCGGCTACAGACGAGCCAGAGAGGTCGTGGACGGTGATCGACCACCCCTTTCTCTCTTTCATCGGCTTTTCTTTATCAGATGTGATTGAACTCAAGCAACTAGTTGAGGTACTTGGTTCTGATAAGGTATAGCTGTTCAACGATTCGAGAATTAGGGACCAGTTGAAGAAAGATTATGCTGATTGGCAATTGAAGGTATTAGGTATGCATTGATCAATTGTGCATAACTAATCAGTATGAATATTAGTGATCTGTGGTTGAGACACAAGTGTAGAGTATGATTAGACGTCCAACATAATTGCTCGTGTAATGGAAGATATAATATCTGAGAATCCCTTTTATACACCAGATTATACAAAAACCAAATGTTTCCCTAATCTATAAACTTAGAAGTCTTGATTTTTGATCAAAATCAAGTTAAAAATAGTTCCATGAATTCAAATCAATAACAAAACTATTTACCTGCAGCATCTCAAATTCCTCTCCCCAGAATTCCTGAAACTGAAATTGCAAGTAAAAACAGGCTGCTTAACATTCCCATTGACCTGAAAAACTTGTGGGCTGCACTCTGGCTCCCCATCAAACTTGAACACAAATCTTGGATCAGGTTCAGCCCTAACGTTTAAATTCAACTTTGCTTCAGACCCACAAATTAAAACCCAGCTATTCTGAATCACACTACTGCCCCTACTAATATTATTATTTTCAGTAAAGCCCTTCAAATCCAATTCCACCACAACATACCCCAGAAGTTTCTTTCTCTTCAAAAACCCACAACTGTATATATGCTCTCTCTTCCCCCTGTAAATCTCAATCTTCAAAAAGGGTAATTTCCCAGCTGTATTTCTCGACTTTCCTGTTAGTTTCTCCATTTCTGGTTTGTTCAAACTGAAACAAGCATGGATTTTGCTCTCAATAGCATCACTTTCTTGAACTGGCAATGGAATACCTGAAACCTGAGTAGGAAACCCTTTAAGCCTGAATTTACAGTAACATGGAAAAGATCGACGATCAGGAAATTTTAGAGCAAGATTTCCTATAACAATCCGAAGAAAAGGACATGGATCCATTTCTGCAATAATTCAGGAGTTGAAAAGGGAGAGACTAATAGTCAGTGAAGAGAACATATATATGTACATGTGTATGTATATGCTGAGAAAAAGTGGAGAACTAGTGAGAGAGAGTGGGTGCATGGATGGGCGATGCGGGATGAGCTGGGTGCACGTACGAGTGCCAGCAATAAGAATCTAACAATGATTTTAGTATTATCTAGTTATGGGATTGATTGTACGAGGATTTGTCGTTTTCTTTCCTTTCTTCGTTGGATTGGTTTGGGAAAAACTAGGTTTGATTGGGACAGCTGTCAGAAAAGCTTGGCCTTTTGGTGGCAGTTGGATTACGATTGGACCATCGGCCAGCAAAAAGACTTTGCTATATGTGACACCTTGATGTTCAACTCTCTTTTGTGAGAAGAGTGTACACAAAGTTATCAACCCTAACGCACAAATAGCAAAACCAACAAAAGAATCCGGGTCAGATATATGTGTAGCCTAAACTATAGAAGCTGGCGACTGTACCAAAAACTAATGGAACCCGGCGATTTGGGTCGATCTGCTTAAGTTTAAATGGTTGAATTTTGAGTGCTCAAACGTACAATTATTTGTTTTTTTGTTCGATTCTCAATTTTAGATCTAATTAACCATTTTATAGAATAGAATATTGCAATATGCAATGACCATCTACCACCTTTGACACCACCACAACCACCAAATATATCCACCCAAATCCATCATAATTCATGAACCACCACCTCGTTCCACCATAAACCACTGCCTACCTCCACCATAAAACACCACATCCAAAACTCTACCAGCAGCCAAATAGGGAATTATCTACAAGCAAGAAAGTGAAATAGGTTCTAGCTTAATCTTAAAAGTTATGCTGGTTTTTCGTAGGTTTCTCTTAACAATTGTGGCTGAAGAAATGAGGGCTAACACAGTTGAAGTTAGGGCTGCACAAAAAAATCG
>CAIGRF010157121.1:6380-28756 GCA_903798235.1 Fraxinus ornus
GGAGGGTTGTCAACCCCCCCCCCCGGGGGGGGGGGTGGGGTTAAAGCAGCATTTCTCAAGAATAAGTGTAACTGATATATCCTATGATGCTCTTGTTCCATATTTTATTTTCATTTTCCCCTTTACAGAGAGTTTAATTATATAGTTTATACATCAGTACCTGTGATTTGAGTTCACTATATCAACTCCACAGATTCATAGAATTTAGTCATCGAATGATGTTATTACAAAATCCTGAAGTGCAATGAGTTTCGCCCGCCCTCCGTACTCTTCTGGCAAGACTTCTTCACCAACATTTCTAATAAACTCTCTTCTTTCCTCTTCATTGGTTACAATTACAATCTGTACAGATTGCCAAGATTAAAGTTATAGCCGGAATTTATAAAGCGACAAACACATATATGAAAGCAGTAAAATTCTTGCCAGTTTATTAAGATGATCAGATTTTATCATGCTTGCACTTTATATTACAAAAACCGAATTGAATCAGAGGTCATATTTAGCCTTCGATCTTGCACCCGTGCATGTGCGCACATCCGTAAGCTATGTTTTCAAAGTAAAAATTTAGCAAATGTACCTTTTCTAAAGTAGCCTCCTCAAGGAAGCGAGAAATAAATCTCCAAACACTCACAAAAAACCGGGGCATATTTAAAAGGTAGCATTTGGCCAAGCGCTCAGGATAGTACGCCTATACCAAGAAGAATGTCAAATCGAAATCGATAGTTAGATCAAATATAAACATCTATATAAGATGAGATGGATCTTCAGATTGAAGTACTGCCTCAGGAAAACAGCAATTCATGGAAAATCAATATTTTGGACTAAAAACCACCAGATGATTTTAGCTAGCAGAGCATCATTCAAGTCCCATGCAAGTAGCAACTTTAGTACGAATAAATTTCATTTATGCCTAAGTAAACTGCAATTCAACTCCTAAGAAATATTATTTTTCTCAATTCTCCTCTTTTGACATCATAATGCTTAATTCTGATCAAGGGATGAACAACATGAATACGACAAGGATCAATAAAGTTAGCAAGCAGCTCAATCAGCAACCTGTAATATATATAAATTATTGACAAATAACAATGCTTGGCTGCAATATACTGACTTACCCGATACAGCAAGTGTTACCCTTCTTTTTGAGAAAAAATAATGTTGAATATCACAATGAAAAACTTGGGAACTGAGTTGATAAATCAAGTTCGTTTAGGAATTCTCCATTTCTGTTGCTAAAAAAATGTTTTCTTCCTTACTTGAGAATAATAATGTCAAAAATTCATTTATTGAACTTGTGAGCTAGCTAGATACCATTGTGCATAAAGTCCTTCGAAACTCCAAGACATTTATCTCCTTTGACATATTCTGATGTTTGAAGCCACTCTAGTATCATAATACGTCCAATTTCAAATATATTTGGTTTGATCCTAGGGCTATTAAGCATGGTCTCCCAAGACCAAGATAGAGAGGCCCAAAACTCCTATAGCCAATGTGTATTCTAGGAGAAACAAGTTCACGACTACCTCAATCCGAAACTCATGACAACTGAAAAAGTAAAAGTATTAAAGGTTTGAATATGAGTGCCTGTTGCTATTAAGCTGGTAAGGTCTTTCACCCATCATTGAAAATCTCAAATTTGTTTCTTTTCAACACCTTTCAACATAATTTCAGGACTTTGTCACTCATATATCCACTTATGAAATCCCTTCTATTGCCCAAGAAACTACTGTATTGAAATCATAGAAAAACGCAATGGATGATTATACAATGGATTGGTAACCTTCCCTTCCATCATTAACCTCTAAGAAACACATAATTGAGATTTTTGCAAGCGAATAACATCAAAGCATATACAATTTCTAGTGCTCAGACATAAATGTTAGAATCCTTGTTAACTATGACTTCCAAATATGAATTTAAAAAGGCTAGCTACTAACCTAGACTACAAGTAAAATTACTTTAGAGAAGACAAACACCAGTAAAGGTGGAAGGAAGGTGATAAACTAATGTTGAAGACTTCGCTGCTATATGTAGCTATCTGGAACCATAATAAACGTGGAAGTTGAATGCATAATATGACATAAGTTGCGATTTTGCAAGTATTAAATAAGAAATAAAAATCAGTTCATGTCACTTTAATTTATCAGATGTAATACCGTTTGTTTGTTTTTTACTTTTGCACTACATAACATATTGAATCAGATGCTAATTATACCCCAAAGAACTAGACTATCAAGCCAAATTATAGCATTATTCTTTGTTTCTAGCCACGTTATATGCTTCTAGTGAAGAGCAATATACTATAAAAATTTCCTTTTGGAAAACCATTGAAGAGCTTACCTGCAAGAACTGAAAACCAGTGATTAAACCACGAGCATCAACGTTTTTGTAAGAAAGTTGTTTCAGATCAAGAATGCCAATCAACTTCTCATTTCCTATTTCACTGCCTTTGAAAGAACTGAGACGTGCAGGAAAAAAACTTCCATGTCAAAATCAAGCCGTCATTACTCAAAACAAACGATACAATCCACTTGGAGATCTTATACCCCAGCTCATACAAACTAAGTAGCTGTACATATAAAAGATGAAAATGCATCCTAGAAAGTAGAGACACCCTGGCTCTTTGATAGCATTATATGCTTGGACTATTTCGAGAATATGGTATGATGGCTCTACCATGATTTCCAACTGACGGAGTTCTATTTTTGTGACTGAGCAGTAGCACGGATGGTGTATTTGCACACTAAGGATCAAGCAAAACTAGTATTACACGGAGAACCTTGATGTATTTATATTGTCAATAATATAAAGTTACTCGTAAGAATACAAAAACATCGCAAGAGTGGTCAACACAATCAACATCATTGCAAATTAAATAATTAAATTTATTTTTTGTCTTGACGTAAAAATACACAAGCATTTCTCTCTTACATAGTAATATACATTACCACAATTATTAGTGATCACATTTTTCTTTCTTTCTTTTTAATAATTCTAAATATTTCTGATGATCATGGTAACAATAATCAGCATAGCTCTTTATTTTCACACAATCATCTTTTTACACTAGGTAAGGAAAGGATTTGTAGATAACACAATTAGAATTCAATATAGATTATCATATGCAGTTCAATAACCAAATGTACTACTTAATCAATAGAGTTATCCAAAATAATACCTTGCAATAGTTTTGTCCAATACATGAACCACATATTCTGCACCAAGAGAAACATTTCAAATCAAAAACTCAAGTCATATGCACTTAACATACTCGTGCAGTTTACTTTCTTCGACAAATGGAAATAAGAGACAAGTTACAGTGAAATCTATAACTTTCGAGAATGGATCAAAAGGGATGTGTAAAATATACAGACACTGGGATCTTAGAATGGCCTACTTATGGCCACTGGGTTAAAAGAACGGATGCAAGATCAGATTAAGATTATCCATGGTTCCCTGAGAAATTTGGTTAGTACTTCATTTCAAAAAAATTTGTACAAAGCATAATCTGCAAATATTTTTTTATGATAAGAGGACAGTTATGTGCATTCCTAGTTCGACCGGTTACGGTTTTCTAGTAAAAAAATGAAGCCATACGCTAACGTAGATCCTCAGTCTGCTGAGTGGAGAAAAGGAAAAAAAAATAATATCATAAGCAGTGCTGGTTTAGCACCCATGGTTTAGCCTAGACAATACAAACTAAAACGAGCATTTGTGCAAATTGGGCATTCAAGTCTTGGCAAATCTCTTTGCCAAAAGTTAGGTGGCTTGATTGAAGAGCAATTCCACACATAGATATGTGGTTTCATAAAAGTTCCAGGAGCTATTTGTAAATACAAGTGAACAAGAAAAGCAGGAAAAACACATGTTAAGTTTCTCATGTCCTGAGGAATTTCATTTTAGGAGGAACATACCATTAGCCACACCAAACTCATAAATAATTGTCTACCATTTGCCATATTTTATTGCTTAACCTTTACTAATTAGAGATTTCTTATCTAATGGATAGTATTATCAGCATGTTTGGCCAGATTAAAATGTTTACTTACAAGTAAATTCTTAAAATAAACAATTTTTAATTCGTTAAAGTTGAAAGTAAGTTATTTTAACACAAATACCCATGTTATTTTCACCAGAATTAACTTTTTTAATTATATATGAGAAAAAATAACTTAAGCAAATCACTTAAAAAGAAAATTTTACTTGCTTTTGAAGCTTGGGCAAAAATGGTCATCAGCATCACACCAAAATCAGCATATCTTAATGAAACAATCCAAAAAAGTAGTCCCCAAACTAGCCTATTACCTACCACACAAATAAGCTCGACATACGTATGCATACACCTATTGACCAACTCAGCTAACAAATTATACAAACAGTTTTAAGATGTTATCTCCACCAGAACGGAGAAAGGATTGTGACCCATAAAATAATTGACTCCTTGGAAATCAGATACCCAAAACTCAATAAAATTACAAAATTATAGGACACAAAAATTGTTTAAACACAGAGGGCCATCATGCTTGAAAGTCGAAAAGATCATTCGATGACCCCATGTCAACAATTCAATTATGTTAAAATAATTGATGAACTTCAGATTGTCAAAATCAGAACTTTTCCCTTTGTAAGCTTATATGTTGGACTTGGCCCATTAACAAAGCTCAAGAAAGAAAGGCATCCTTTTATAACAAAAATTAGATTCTTAGTCTAATTTAGATGATCACATAACACTTAACTTATAAGCTAAAAGACGTAAGAAGTAATTACTCTTGAATTGGAGTTTATCTTTGGAAGGAAAATGCTTGCTGCCTTTGAATAGCAGTAATGGATACCCATTTTTCGATATGCCCTGCAAATAAGCCTTTCTTGCATTTAATTCATCTGGAACTTCAGAATCAGGGATGTAGTTAAGTGGGACAAATGAAGCCCTCCATTTTATCCACTGAACAAACATCTTCGCAGCTTTCTCTGCGTCCATTGATCTTGCAATCAAGTATCTCATCAAAGTTGGATCTTCATACTTCTGCAAGAAAGTGGGTTTTTGGCATCAAAGAACTAAACTTTTTTCATACGAAGCTTTTGATTTTGTTAAGAATGTGAGTGTGAAGAAGACGATTAAACATTACCTGAGATGAACAACCAAGCTTTTCAACTGACTTTCTCATCTGGGTTAATGCATGTTCATGATTTCGGTCCATTTTTTTTGCGTTTTTGGGTGAGATAAGGGTGAAATCTTCACCCAACAAGATGGAGGGTGGGCGTTGGAGGGAGAGGGAGAGCCAATGACTACTCCTTGTACTCTCTTCTTCAAATGCAGGTTGTCCAAGGAACAGGGGTAAAGACGTAAAATCGTGGAGTCACGTTCTAATTTTCATTCTAGTTCTTTTACTCAATTTCAATCACATATTTTTTAATAAAATAATATTTTTCATCACATTAATAACTTTTCTTTCCTTTTTAACCACGTATTCACCATCATATCACTAAAAAAATACATTCTCTCCAAAAAAATATGCATCAAACACATTAAAAGTAAAGAAGAGAGAGTGGAAAGTATTTAAAATTCATTTGTTATTTTTAAATTCACGTTTAATCTTATATTTTTAGTTTCTGTTTGTGCCAAATTATTGTAGAATGAGAATGAAAAATATAACCGTTATTAGGGTTATTGGGGCTACATAAGAGATGGAAAATTTGAATTTAAAGGGTAAAGACGTAAAATCGTGGAGCCACGTTCTAATTTTCATTCTAGTTCTTTTATTCAATTTCAATCACATATTTTTTAATAAAATAATATTTTTCATCACATTAATAACTTTTCTTTCCTTTTTAACCATGCATTCACCATCATATCACGAAAAAAATGCATCCTCTCCTAAAAAAATGTGCATCAAACACATTAAAAGTAAAGAAGAGAGAGTGGAAAGTATTTAAAATTCATTTGTTATTCCCTATTTTTAATCATATAATTTTTAAAAATTATTTTTCACAAGAACTATTTCAAAAAAAATCTACCAAACGGGACTTAACGTTACTATTGAGGAAAAATAGTAATTAAAGACACGTAACATGAAACGAAACAAGAAGAAAAAGCTCGAAAACACAGGAGGAGGAGGAGTTCACGAGCAGGGAGGAAGAGGGAATATCCCTTCCTGCCCGAAAAATGAAATTTTACATAGAATTAAAAAAAAAAAAAAAATCGTTTCTGTTATTATTATTATTTATTTCATTTATTTCCCCAGCCTAGATTTTTAACCCCCTCTAACTTCGTCCCAGGTCGCAAGGTGCGAGGAAGTGGACATGCGTGGGGAAGTGATAAGTAAGTTGTGGCTAGGGAAAAAAATGAATAAATTAGGACTATTATTAGTTTTCTCATAAATTTGGTCATTTTAAAACAATTTTCTCAAAAGGGAAAGTAACAGAGAGAATTTACAAGAAAGATATGAATTTATTCAATTGTAATCCTTGACTAATATGACCTTAGACTTGAATTTGTAAGCCATAACGATCATCAACTTCTTTTATTTTAATTAAAAGTAAACTACTGCAACACAAAGTAATTGACTTTTTTCTCCCAGAAAAAAAATCAGAATATTTTTTGCTTCGTGTATACTCTATATCCAAGCGATAAATTGTAACTTCAAATATCAGGACTGGCTTATTTTTTAAAATATTATCTTAATATGGAAGAACGTAATATTAACTTATTAAAATTTAAGAAAATACTAAATTCAATAAGAGTTGAGTATTTCTGTTCTTTATTTAGGTTTGTAAATATTTTTTCTTGAAAATCAACTGAAAATATGCCTCCGTTTTGGAAGAATTTATAAGCGGGCGAATTTATAAGTAAAGATATTTATAAATTAGCCAAACATAGTCTTATAATGTNGCCCTGATCATGATAAAATCTTAATAGCCTTATTGGTTTAATTAAAATTTTAAGTTAAATTTAATAATTAATTTTAATTATACATTTAATAAAATTCGCGATTTTTTTTTATCTATACATTTCATAAATTTTTATCAAAATCTAAAAAACATTAAATTTTAATTTACACAAAATGAAGACCTGACGTGACATCTCGAGCTTTCCACCAACAAAGTTCACGTGAACTCACCTACTCAGGGGCGGACCCACATGAGGTCATGTGGGGTCAAGTGACCACACAAATTTATTTATTATATTATTTTTTAACTAACATTTTTTTTTAATTCTCATTTTTTTACCTCAAAATGACTCCACAACATAAATGCTCTCGGTCCGTCCCTGATTATAAATTGCATTGTCATTGCATGAAGAAATTGAACACAATAAAACAAAAGGTACGAACTCTATAAGCAGAAAGCAATATATCATGTTTGCCTAATAGGTTAAATTTATTTTAAATAAATCTTTTATTTCAAGCTTGTTTAAAAATATCTTTACATACGACACTATTGTAGCGTAAATTTGTTTTAGTCAAACGTGCACAGTCTGGCATCATGCAATGGACCATTTTTTCTTAGGATCAAAATGTTGACCTTTTCTTTGTTTGATTTATAACGAAAATGACCCTCAAACAAAGACTGCCAAAACTTCCCTCTTAAGACATTTAAACAAAGAGTTGTCTTGAGTTAAATGTTATTGATGAAATTTAGTAAATTCGAATCAACTAGCTTTAAGCTACCGTAGTATTTCATAGATAAGGGTTAGGTTAGCTCTTTTTTTATATGTTAGGTTTAATATCTTATTAGTGAGAAATTTTGACAAGTATAATATGTTGGGTCTTGTACATAAGGGTATCCATACCCTCACATAGGGTGAGTTCCGCTCAAATATGTTTTGTCCCAAGTCAACATATTGATAGTGAATAATGTTATTCATCTCTACTGAGATTATAACTCATGTTTAGGTGACTTTAAATGTTATTTAATTTCACATATTGTTTAATCCCACATTAACGTCACTTAGAGCATCTCCAGGAGATTCTCTATTTTTAAAGAGAATATTCTATCATTTGAAGAACATCTATACATTTAGAGAGTTAAAATTTTGAAGTACTCCAACAAGCTCTTTATATTTAACACTTAATTTTATTACTCCCAAGAAATATTTATTAGTTTTCTTTATATTTTATTTTAACTAGCTTTTCTTTAGATTATTTTATTGTTTTCCTATATTGAAAATTGAAACTTTTTGAATGCATTTAATTATAGATAGTGAACTCTCTCTAAATTAAAATATTAATTTAAAGAGTCTCTTGAAACATGATTTTAGATGTTAGACTCTTTAAAATAGAGAGCATTTCATGTTTAAAGAGTCTCTTGGAGATGCTCTTAGACTGAGGTTGTAATAGTGCATATTTAAGTTTGTACATGCAGCTAGTAAAAGCTCATCTGTCCAACCTCATTTTCTTGACCACGTTGCTAAAAATGATCTCGAGTCGTATGCACAAATCTTTTCTTGCCGTGATTGTAATATCTTGAAGTTTTTATAAAAAAAAAAATACTTTCATATATTAGATTTATATTGAATCAAGAATAATAAGAGGAAAGTCTATCAATATAACAAAAGACTAATAGTTTAAATTCATTTGTGTGCAATGTCATTAGAGAATACTCATGTATTCAAAAAGAAGTAATTTTCAAGGACCTTTAGGGGCGACTCATGAGGTGATTTAGTTATAATATTAAGCCCCAACTGGTGAGAATTAAATTCAAATTTTTAGTAAATTTTTGATAAAAAAAACTGAGTAAATATATGATTTAAAACTTGTTGATCCCATTAAATATGTTGTTATAATTAATTGTTGACTTTAACTTCAATTAAAATTTGAATTTTTATTTATACAAAACATGGAGTGTTATAAATTAATTATTATATGTGAAAGAGAATTGTATCCATGCAACCCACCCAAATTTTTACCTATAAATAGTTAAATATTGAGTTCTGTACATTTACACACACACAACAATACTTCTACCCCATATAAGAAAATTATTGGTCAAACAAAGATGTTTGTAGCTAGGACTGTCCGTGGATCAGTTCGATTCGACTCGGTTCCAAAATTTTCGGGTATTTAATCAATCGACCTGTCGGGTCCAAATATAATTATGGAACCGTTCGGATTCGATTCGATTAGATTCCTTTCGGTTCCATGCCATAATTAATTTTTTTAACATTTACAGCAATACTACATAAATATAACTAATGATATTTCATTCGTAACTTTTACAAATTAACGTAACTCAATTCAAAAATATATAAATAACTAGATGTCGAATAACATTAATTCAATGCATACAAATACCAAAAAGTAGATATTAATATTAAAATGTCGATGATCCATATTAAAAAATTGAGGCACAAGGCTTAAAATTATAAAATGATCCGATTTAATTAATTAATTTGTTAATTTATTTAGAAAAAAATAAAATAATTTAATTAATTCATTAAATAAAATAAAAAAATTATTTAGTTTTGGTTCTTATTCGATTATTGGGTTCTTGATCTAGACCCGAGAACCGACTCATACCCATCGGTTCTCGATTTGGGTACCCGTTCGAGTATTTAACTTGTAAAGAACCGCTCGATTCGGTTCAGATTCGGTTCGAAACAACTCGCTATATAAAAGTACAAATGCAGATTCAAACTCCTGTAGCTAAACACTGACACGTGAAAGGCTAGCTACTAGCCATAATAATTGAAGCTATATAGGGAATAAGTGATTATCAAGAACCAGAGGTCCAATCCCAAGCCTAATACTTGCAAAAAATTAAACCAACAGGGGCCATAATGCTGCTTCTATGAAAATAGGCAATACAAACATAGCATCACAAGAACATGTACACATATTACACCAGTCGTATAAAAATCAGACAGGTAATTTTGATCTTCAGAACATCACATAGCATTGAACGCGACAGAAAGATTACCTTGACTGCACCAATTATGCTACTTTACAAAGGTAGTTTACAAAAGAGTGTTGACAAAATGACGTGTCAAGATCTAGGTTATTGATTTCAAAAACCGTTTTTTAAATCACTGGCCAAGATGTTGCTAACACGTATTTTGTAAACCAATTTTGTAACCTAACTTTGTACAAATAGCATGACTCTGACTACACTGAAACCTTCATTGACACTCATGGATCTGAATCCTGTTTACTTGCTAACCGCAACTCATGCAATTCGTTGAGAATCCATTCTTCCCCAGTATGTCCACCAAGGACCAAAACCCTGGTTCCTCCAACAATGCATGTGCTATGACCCCAAGCAAATTTAGGTGGTTGCCCTGGGACAGTGATTGTCCTCCAGGACGGTTTCTCTTCAGCAGGATCCAACAGAAACAGCTGTGAAGGAGAATGCAGTCCAGCTATTGAGCCACCAAAGATGATGACCCTCCCACAAGGCATTGTTACAGCAACGTGATCAAGTCTAGGAGGTGGAATCACAGCGTTCTGACTTCCAACACCAGTTAATGCACCACATTCAAGCTGCCTCCAATTTGGCTTTTCATCCTCCAAATCAATGGTATATGCTTCACCTGACCGCAACTGCAAGTGCCCACTTTTTGCAAGGCCGCCAAACATTAGAATTTTTGTTCGTCCATAAACAGATAATGAGTGTCCTAACCTGGATGGAGGAGCCCATGAAGTTGGAATCTCTCTCCATGTAGGTTTGTCTGTGTTGAGATCCAACAAGTATATATCACTGAGTAGCACACCTGCATCAGTGCATCCACCTGAGACAACTAACTTAGAGCCCTCTATTGTGCAAGAACTATGCCAAGATCGAGGAAGTGGGGGGGTCCCACCAGAGACTTCTATCCACGTTGGCTGCTTAGCATCCAAATTAAGAACAAACACGTCATTGAGCAAGCCTTGCCTCCCACAGCCACCAAAGACGACTAACCAAGAACCATTCAAGCATGACAAGGTATGGCCCCATCGCCCTGGAGGAGAAGATTTAACACTCACCCGACGCCACTCCGGGTTTGCAGCATCAAGATTGAGAACAAATGTGTCATCCATTGGCTGCATATTGACTCCTTCTCCTCCAAATAAGACCAGTCGGTTCCCGGCAGCACAAGCACTAAAGTTGCAACGGGAAGGCTCTACTGCACCTCCAACTGTCAGCTTCTTCCAACAAACAGCTTCGAGAGTAGTTAGTTCCCTAGCCAAGCGTCCCCATCCTAACTTTTTAGTCATCAGTTCCAGAGCGCCTGTTACATCTCTTCCCCATGCATTTTGACATACCATTTTCCTAACATGCTCATTCTTTGTTAGTTGACGAATCCTTGTGCAGACAGACCCAATTGATGCAACATCCCGTGGAGTCAAACGTGATAAAATATTATGGGCCAGTACTTCATCAGAAAGCTGCAGAATTCCACATATTTCCTGATGCTGACTCTGTAGTAAACGTCCACTCTTTTGAAAGGTTTCATCTGACTCATTACACTGCTGTTTACAAGTTTCTTTGAAAACCGGATATGATACATTATTCAGATCTAGTTTTGCTTCAGCAAACACTTGGATTCCAATAACATGCGTGACTATACCATCGTCGCTATGAATTGGCTTAAGTCTTAGCCTGTTCATCAAGGCGGTACCATCTTTGCTGAAGTTAAGGAGCTCTCCTTGAAATTCAATACCTTCCTCAAGACATCTTCTGATCTCAGAAACAACAACGGGATCCACCAAAGGGTGCCGTCTCTGGGCGCGAGGGTCTCTATATTGCAAGAACCGACTGAAAGATTCAAAAATAGACTCTTTTTTAACTTTTTGATGATGAAAAATATGGTAGAATAATACTAAAAATGAGTATATAATCCATAGCTTATGCATAATTAAAAGGCCCATATCAAGATATTCATGTCTCAAGGAATACATTTTGATACAACAAGGACATAAATTATGCTAAACAGAATCCCGAATTACAAGCTAATAAGCATGAATCTCATGCTTGTAAGTTCACCTTTAAGACACCCCAAACATGCTCGAGGTCTCCACCATGTATAGTGCACATAATACATAGCACATGACTCAAACGCCTTGCAATCAATATTTTCAGGAAAACACACTCATAACTGAAATTAACTGTAAAAAGTACAAAATTTACCTGGCAGTTTTTTATCAATTATACAACAGCAATACATATATATAAGCTAGTAACATTTTCATAATTTCCTTGGAGCTAAATCAGCCTAAGCAACTCAACCTGTGTCATACATTGCAAATTCAAGCAGCCTCCAGCAATGTTTTTGTTCTATATTTTCTTAACATTTAAAACAATATTTTACACGCAAATAAATTACTCCCGGTTCAACAATACCTTACTTTTCAAGAAAAATTTCAAGATCTTTTGGGGTTGAGTGAGTTGCACTTCCCCAGGTCAAATCTACAGTTTGATGCACCACAATGGTCTAGAATTCAATCGCAATGGAAAAGGTTCATTTAGGTTGTGGTTTGGGTCAGCCTGTATGGGCACCCCATGACCCATTTTCCAACATCTCTCATCACAAATGATCAGTTTGACGCAAACTATATGTAAGAACATCACACGTTAATCTATCTTATAATATGCGCCTAGCCATTGTGCTTGAAGAGAGCTCACATTACTGCACTCATGTTATGGGTATAAAGTAGTTCTCCACTTTGCTAGCAACACTGAAATGAAGCTTTGAGAAACAACCAAAAGTGTTAAAGGTATGATACATGAGATGATATAAATCTATGCATCACACAATAAGCGAGGATACATTCATTAGTTATACAACCGGTCAACAAAGCACGTGTTATACAATGGTATAATATATGAGGTGATATAAATCTACACGTCTCACACAATGAGCAAGTAGGGATTTATTCATTAAGTATACCACTGGTCAGCAAAGCACGAGTGATATGAAACACGTGCTATGTTGTTTTCTTATTCTCTTAAGGCGTATGTCATATTCTCCAAAACCGAAAAAAATCATACAAATCTTGGTTCAGATACACCTTAGTTCCTGACTCGTGTCTCATATTTATTCATATTTACAATCTCAACCAAGCACTTGATCGGAGTAATCGGACTACCAGACAAGTCTAATGGAGGAGTCCACTTTGATTACGTATAATAATCTCACCTTGATTTCATCATGGAGATGAGATCTAGTGCATTAAAAGATCAAACTTTATCTCATTTCACACATCCCAAAAAATCTCATGCAAAAGCCTGTCTTCATCTACTACAAAAGTCCGTAATGAATATGAACTTATGAAGAACGACAATTGAGTTCCAGTCCGTCAAGTGAGCAACTAAAGTGTGAAATACTATAATCAATTTACTCAACACAATCACATTTTTAACTCCCATGTTTTTAATTCTCTGAAATTTAAAATTAAATTTAAGGCATAATATAACTTTCGAAAACCAAAATCTGAAGCATAAGAGATCTCACACACAAGCTTTAGTAACTATTGTAGAGCATGCTACACACGCATGAGACGGCACATGTGGTGCACACCTCTTCTACGATGTCTATATCCCTTTTCTACATATTTTGACATGTAGATTCAATTGGTGCAATCGAAACTGAAAAAAAAAACCCAATCATAAACTAATGTGTGGAATTACAACCAAAGTAAACAAGAGAGGGACTGGAAATCATTGTTCATTATCTTATTCTCAAATTTTCTGAAATTTTCAGAAACCCTTATTTTCGAACCAAACTTTGAAAATTCATATCATTCTCATCTCAAGTCCAAATAAATCATAATATATATAGTTGGAAAGCTTACAAAAAAAAAGTTTCTAACCATACTATATCATGCTACAAAAACCAATGAACATATCGATATCATGTTTCAAATTTTCAGCTATTTCCACTAAGGTTTCCTTTTTCTCCCAAAATATAAAGCGTAAAATCATTAAATTTACTCTAATGCATGGTAGGTTTATAATTCTAAAATTTTGTGAATTTTGAAAATGTCAATCATAAGATGCCATTAAAGACCACTCAAGATTGCATAAAATGATGGATACAAGTCACTAAACTTTTGAAGCATGCAAGGACATTTTTTTTTGGACATAGAAACTAGCACAAATATTACCTTTGCAGGATCTGATACCAATCTAACAATATATCGCATGCACATAATTAATTCTAGCTCAAGAATAAAAGTAAGAAGAATCAATGACTTGTCCATGCACTTTGCCATCCAAAAACTGCATTTTGCCTTAATCTAATGTTCTAGCACTCAAATCAGATAGGAAGGAGTACATTTGTCACAACAATACAAAAGCCAACTCTTTTTCAGGATTTAAAAAGAAAAAAGTTATTCGAACTCTTCCATTTTTGGTGCATTTTCATGCACCACACAAAGTTTCATTCTCTTTATATAAGAGAAGCTTAAGGAAGTAATGAGAGGTTATGGAAGTTGAAGGTTTGTTTTCCTCCAACCAATTTCAACATTATGCAGGTTAGCAAAAATTATGGATGCATATTGTTCTTTCATCTTAACTTACTCTGCTTTTAGTGCTATAATTTTCATCTTCTTTCCTAGAAATTTTTCTGCTTGGGGCAGGGTTAATTTGCCATTCTGCATATAAATGCTTCACTACTTTAACTTGAAATGTGATCTAGTTTTTCAGATGACAATTTTTATTTCTACAGATGATTTTAGCTAGTACACTAAGTTTGTTTTAATCAATACTCCATTGCGCTCACTCACGTAACAACTTGTCATTGTCATACAAGATCAGAATCACCGAAAGGATAATTCTTGCTAGATAGAATTTATACAACAAAAAGTTCTACCTGAAAATTGATGTCTTCTTTTCTCAATTTTTCTATGAGCTTTTGAACTCAAGCAATTAGGTAATAAGCTTCACAATCACAAAAACCACGTAATTATCCTTATAATTCTATTAAACTTTGAATAATTTTGAATAAATACGTAGACTACAAATATAGATAACAAAGAGTATTGAAATTAGGGAATCTTAAACATAATGCTGCTCAAAAGAAAAACAAAAACCATTAAAAAATATAATTTGATACAGAAAAGTAGTCATTTTCATCTCTACCGCCCATGAACAGGAGTATTATTTTTCTGTAGAACTCAGAAATCAATGTTTCGAATAAATTTCCATTTTCAATTGTTTCTGTTTCCATTATATAAAGTTTTAAAACTCACAATAATTAAAAAAAGACTAAATTAAAAAAAAAAAAAAAAAAAACACGACACACAATTATTCGCATTCGCGAACAGGCGGCGTGTATTTACCAGTTACGGCCGAGGACTTCGTCAGCGCGAAATCCGGTGGAGAATTCGAATACAGTGTTGACATAGATGACCGGAAAATCAGGTTCCAAGGCATCGGATACGACGATCGATGTCGGCATCGGGACTGGATAGAAGAATTGGTCAGCCGCCCCAGCCGGTAGTTCAAGCTCATTCTCCCCATAAAGCTCCATGTTGTCTTCACTCTCGGCACATTTTAGCCGCTTCCCGCAGCTCTGAAAATCTTCTTCTATGCTCCTCTCCATTCCCATCTCTCTCCGTTCTCCCTTTGTATCTGTGTGTATGTATAGAGTAATTTCTCTCTAATATTATATGTGGGTGGTGCAGAGCGTGAGAGTTGATATATGTTACAAGGGGGTAATAAAATTGGGCTAGAAAGATCACTTAATTACGGAAATGCCTTTTGAGAGTTGATAGAGAAACTCCTTTTTCTCCTTTTCCAATACAAAAAATATGCAACTCGGTAGCCGGTAGGGTAGGGTCGGTGGCGTAAACAATATTTTTAATTCTGATTTTTTTCGTGACCTCCGAGGTACACTTGATGTCTTGATTGCACCTTCTAAAATAAATTATTAGGGCTTGTTTGGTGTACATTTTGAGAGTAAGAATGTATTTTTATTGGGAGTAGTAAAATTAAGTTTGAAATAAAAAGAGCTTATTGGAGTATTTCAAAATTTTAACTCTTTAAATTTATAGATGCTTTCCAAATAATAGAATATTCTCTTTAAAAATAGAAAGTCTTTTGGAGATACTCTTAGGGCCTGTTTGATATACAAGATTTTCCATGGAAAATGGAAATTTTTTTCCATTTTCCATCTTTTGCGCTGTTTGATAGCCTAANGACCTCCGAGGTACACTTGATGTCTTGATTGCACCTTCTAAAATAAATTATTAGGGCTTGTTTGGTGTACATTTTGAGAATAAGAATGTATTTTTATTGGGAGTAGTAAAATTAAGTTTGAAATAAAAAGAGCTTGTTGGAGTATTTCAAAATTTTAACTCTTTAAATTTATAAATGCTCTCCAAATAATAGAATATACTCTTTAAAAATAGAGAGTCTTTTGGAGATACTCTTATTAACATATTTAGCTCCTGGTTGACAATTTCAAAATTATTTAATTCAAATACTCAGTCTTATCAAAGTAATGTCATTTAGTATCATTGGTATTTAAACACCAATTTAAATAACACTAATGTGACATCAAATGAGAAATACAATTAAATAACTCACTTAATTGTACTTTTCATTCAGTTTATCACATCACGTCACCTAGACCGGTGTTTTAGCACCACTATGATATATAGCATTATTTTTTTCATCCACACATTTATATAATAAAATATTTTGCACATAAATTCAAAACTTTTCTCTACTTATAATCATACATTCTTCAAAAAATCACAATCCAACAAATCACAATTCAAAACTCCATTTTCGCAAAATAATGGCCATCAAACGGGGCTTAATCATTTAATGATGTTTAAACTGTGAATAATGAGTCAACTAATAAATCGTGATATATTGAAGTGAACGTGAAACAACTATCAACTAAACCCCAAAAGGTTTAATTTGAGGCCTTTGGATAAGAGTTTAGATCTCTAAATGAATCTAGTCACCATTTGATTTAGGCATAAGACCGACTCTTTTCCTTTCAGCGCGTCCGAACTATGATATGAAATAAGTCGATAAAACAAAAATCTTGTAGAAACCCCACGGTAAATGATTGAATAGAAGAACTCCCGAACATTTGGTGATACATTTCATACCAAGACAAAATTTGTGACTCATTCTCCCTCTTGCTCAGCGGGCAAAGCGATATTAATAAATGTTACAAATGAATCATGACGAATTAATTTTGCCTTTACGAACACTTTCATAAAGGGGAACGTCATTTAAATATCATGGATGAAATGGAGGGTGCATTGGGATCTTGAATTTTAAATATAATTTTGATTCTTTTCTTTGCTTTGAGATGATTTTGAATAATATAGCAAGGGGGGATTGCTAGGTTGACGAGGTTAGCTAATTGTCGGGATTTACATGGTTTTATTTGGTTCTTGTTGTGAGATAATCGAAATGAATCGATACATAGACCAATGATTTTTTTTTTAAGACGTGGAACCAATTCGGAACTGAACAATTCGGTTCTGGAGTTCGGTTCCGAATTGGTTATAGTTTTACTTTTTAAAATTTCGGACTTATACCATATTCATGAGTTAGTAATATGTATACTCAAATTAAAAAAAAAATGTAAACATTAAATGTTCAATAAGTTCAAATTATCAATCATCATAATCACAAAAGTCCAAACTAACAAATAAAATATAATCATAATTCGAATACACAAATCAATTTTCATTCTCATACAAAAGATTATGTAATAAGTACTAAAAATGATTCACTAAATTAATTGCAACAGTTTTGACTACAACCCCTACAATAAATAATAAATTATACAAAAATTTTAGAGTTCAGGCAACTATTAACCATTTAATTCTCTATTAATGTCTATTGGATTTTCCTCTCTTTATGAAGAATATAAATAATTCATCAAACAATCGAGGTGAAAAAAGAGTTTAAAGATTTTTCAGTGATCGACTAATTTTATTTTTCAATCTTGAAGAGTCCCCTCCATTGACGTGATGAAATGCGGTACCGACGTATCGTAATGTTGTGTAAATTAAAAAGGAATTAAAGATAAATGATTCAAATGAATGCAAAATTAGAGTGTACACAATTAATTGGTTAAAACCAATGGCCCATAACCGAATAATGATGATTTCCAATTAATAGGTTGTCTCATATGAATACAAAAATAAGGTCTTTATTAATTAATATATTAAAAAATAAAATCAAAAATTATATTTGGTTCTGGAACTAAAACTAAAATTAAATGGTTCTCTGTTCGAAAAGCCAAAATCATTAATTTTTTTTGTAGATAAAATCAAAAATTATATTTTGTTCTGGAACTAAAACTAAAATCAAATGGTTCTCTGTTCGAAGAGCCAAAATCATTAATTTTTTTGTAGAGTCGAACAAAATCGCTTGATTCTGGTTTGATTTGATTGGGTTTGGACTGTCCACCTCGAGTCGCTATCGCACTCTTGCACTCGGCGAATAATAAATAATAAAAATAAAAAAGTGGGGAAATATGGGAGAAGTTTAGTGGTTAATGGTGTGATTAGTTGTCCAGTTCAAACATCAATGACATTGTGGACCCCACGCAAATGAGTAATTATATTAGATATTTTGTTCATCTGTTTTGATTTAAATGTTAAGTATAAATATTTATAACAATGGAAATAACGACGAATTAGATAGAAATATGTAGATATACTAAACTATCTAAAATTATGTTTGGAAAGCGGTAGCGTTTATAAACGACTATAGATTATTGGGCTGTTTGGACTAGATTTTAATTTGATTTTAATCTAAATTAAAGTCAAATAATCAATAACAACCACATCTTTCATGGATTCCACATCTTTTCAACTACACATTTCAAAAACTTCTATCACATCCACTTAAAATTTGATTTTAATCTACACCAAATACCCAGTATATAAATAGAATGAGTAATAAATAACTAATACTTGTAAATCTCTCCAAATGCGTGATAAAGAATAAATTGAACGTTTAACAACAATTTATAATTGTGAGCCAATCATAAGCTAATGCCATTTTAGGTTTAGTTAAAAATAAGATTTTTATTAAATTTTCCTAAAATTTGATGAAATATCTAATTGAAAATTTGATAAAATCGAGGGGTCTATTAAAATTAATTATTTACTTTAATTTAGATTATTATTAATTTTTTAGCTAAGCCAAATATAGATTAAGCCCCTATTTGGTTTGGATTAAAATCACACATTTAGCACATATTTGGTATACAATAAAATTTTTATTTTTATTTTTCAACTCATTTTAAACCAGGCATTCTTCAATAAAATAATATTTTCTATCATATCAATAATTTTTCCTTCTTTTTCAACCACACATTCTCCATCAATCTATTATTTCAGTATACATTCTTTTAAAATAATATGATCCAAACATATCATTAGTAGATTTTAATAAAAGTTGATATAACGTCTAATCGAAAAGTTGATAAAGTTATACGTTGCATAAAATATATGTGATTAGGAATAAATTTGATGGAAAATAAATTTTGAAAATTGGTACAAAATAGATGCTAAAGTACAATTCTTAAAAAATAAGGGCCGAAAGTTTGGTTGGAAGATATTTTTGAAGATTTTATTGAAAAGTGGAACCTTTGGACCTTTTTCTAGCAGCAAACTGGGGTGGCACTTGGGTAAATAACACTGAAGTTTGAGGCCAACGATGGGGGACTAAGTCTAGGAAGTGGAGAATACGTGTACTGAGGATATTTTTGAGAGGAAAATATCTAGACCTAACCTGTCACCCTGGATCGTCCACGTCAATGATTCCTTATTGCAGATATTTTGGCACTTCGAATGTGGCTCCACGTGTATATGTCACTGCCAATACAACGATATTTCACAAGTTTAGACATCAAGGAACGAAGGATTTTTTTTCTCTTCCCCTGAATATGCTCATATTTAAAAAAACTAGTCGGGTCCACGTACGTTGTACGTTATTCTAAAATATTTTATAAATGATGTAAAAATAATATTTGAAAATATGTGAATATGAAAAATAATTAAAAAAATTGTTCATGTGAAATGAATTTTTTATACAATTCAATTATTTATTTAGATACATGTATAATAATTAACATTTATTTATATATATGCTACTATAATTCAATCAATTAATTCTTCAAACTCATGTACACTTTATATGTTTTGCGGGCTATTCAATTACTCTAGAAATTTTACAATTCAATTATTTATGTACGTGCATGTATCGTAATTAATATTTATTTATAAATATATTAAATATCACGCCAAATCTTCAAGTTCTTGTACACTTTATATATTTTGGGAGCTATTCAATTATTATAGGAGTAAATAAATTATTCAAGTTCATGTAATTTGGGATCTATTCAGTTACTCTGAGTAAATAAATTATTCAAATTTATGTATACTTATTTGTTTTCGTTTTCAATATTATTCAATTAATTTATGATATAATGCCATTTGTCTAAATGTATATAAATTATTATTTTTCTATATCTATTAAATCAAATTAATTAAACTCCATGTTGGTTCACGTATACTTCATTTGTCTAAATGTATATGAATTATTCTTTTTCTATATTAATTGATTCAAATTAATTAAACTCCATGTTCATGATTGTATTTGATTCTTCTCGTACAATTCAAGCATTTATTCATGTGCATGTATAATAATTAATAGTAAATTAAATACATATTGAAAAACAAAAAGTAATGTATTATTGAAATAATTGAATTGTAATAGAGGTAGAATTGTCCAAAAAATAATTCTCACTTGATGTGATACTTAATATATTATAGATTAAGCTCATATTTGGTACACATTAAAATTTTCATTTTCATTCTTCTATTCATTAACAACTACACATTTTTCAATAAAATAATATTTTTTATCGTATCAATAACTTTTCCTTTTTTTTCAACCACACATTCTCCATCAATCTACTATTCGAGAATACATTCTTCCAAAATAATGTGACTCAAACACACCCTAAAATTCACATTTCAATCTAAATCAAAATTAACAATTAATATTAATTATATAATTAATGGGATCCACACCTTTTTTAATCATACATTTCATCAATTTTTATCAAAATTTATTAAAAATCTTATTTAAATCTCTATCAAACAAGGGCTATATGTGACTTTCAAGAACTAAAAATTGAAAAGCTTTTAAATTTAGTGTTGTTAAGTATATGCTTACGAGTAGTTCAAGTGTCAGCCAACTAAGAAGAAGTCACGTCAAGGTTAGCACTCTACCACACATCGTCTCTTCCATAAACTTTTTTCAAGGCGATTAGACCACGCCTATGACAGTTGTTATCCAAGACGATTAGTTTAGATGCCTAGTTCGAATATTTTTGTCATCTAAGGCGATGTATCATCCCTTTACTGCAACACATATTTGAGACGATGGGTATTGTTGAAGTCTCACCTCGACCAAGTTGCACAAAATACACTACACGAAGTGATTGATGTGTCATCGCTGCAAGGGATGACGCCCTATCAAATTATAACTTTTCAACCTATGCTCAACTAGAGAGGCTAAAGACGTATGACGACTATGATTGACACAATGAGTTTGACCAATGAGTTGTTAGTATGATGCCACATGTCAAGCAATAGACATTGACTTGGCTCTCTTGGCTATAAAAACTCACACCAGTGACATCCAAATGTATCTTAGTGTTAATCTCAAATTACAATCTTGGTAATTCTCTCTTCAAATCAACACTCGTATTTTCGTCAATTCTGTCTCTCCTATACCCAAATATATTCCTTGTCCGATTTAAGTGTCAGAGTGCACATGATCGTCATACCCCGTCGGAGCTACGATATTATATAGTGTAACATGGTGTCCAAAAGTGTAGGTAACATACATGTAGACATGAGAGAAGCTGTGATCGGCTGGCAGTTGGGTCCTACCAAATTTGGAGGTCCACATAGTGATGCTATATGTCGAAAACCATGATTGTATCCCATTAGTAAAAAACCCAAATAAAAAACCTACTTTACCGAAAAAATGTTGTTAAAAAAAAAAAAGTGGAATATTTGAAGAAATCAACCCGAGAAGCTAGTGCCATTGGTTTTTGACCGTTGCAAAAGGAATAGGCATCATCTCGAAGTATTTGCCTTTGAAAAATGAGCATCTTTGTTGGCTTTATTTTGGAGTGTTTTCCATTTAAAATTGAGTATCTTTAGTCAGGGGCGGATCTAAACCATTTGTCTTGTGGTGTCAAAATGAGAATTCAAAAATATTTAAAACTACATATCATTAACGAAAATAAATCAATACACTATTACAATTGTAGCCTACGCGTTTTCATACTCTGAAAACGTCGTATAATTATATCGTTATTAATATTGTTAAGTACATTGTTTTCAATATATGCAACCAAACTATCACTTAACCATTGATCTTCCATCCGACTACGAAGTCGA
>CAIGRF010157121.1:35223-60074 GCA_903798235.1 Fraxinus ornus
GATTTTGACGTGAATTCTCGATCAATCGTCTATGTGCATATCTCTTGATCTTTGATGTACATGTCATCTCTTTTTGTCAATTTAGTAACTATCAACACTTGAATTCAATTTGTTAGCAATAAACGCAATTTGTTTGTGATAATCAAAACGAGACGTCAACCATAGGTCAACATGGATTACAATTACAAATTTAGTCACAAATCAAACATTTTCATATATCATAAATTATTTATAGATCACAAATTATTAAGGGTACGTTTGATTGCGATTATGAAATTTACATGGAAATAAAATAAATTCTAGATAATTTAATTGATTAGAACTTATTTGTATGAAAAATATTAATTAAATGTTTTTGATCGATTTAGTTTTCAACTAAAAAATATTATACTTGCCATTTTTTATTAGTGGGTAGATGAGAGAGGGGATAAACTAGAAAGAGAAAGAGAGAGTGAATTATCTGAAAAATAAAAATCACTATTCCCTAAAGAAAATATTTTCCTTGTTTATGAGGAAAATAATAAATATGGTTACATAACCAAAAGTTGAAAAATATTTTTCATGAAAAAAATTGCCACACCTCAAAAGTAGGAATTTTGGTGGACCCCACCCACCCCACCCACCCCACCCCTCGTCGCTACCTCAAATCCACGACCCATTACCACCAAAACCACTTGCACCACCGGACGCACTACCACCACTACCTATTCACCTTAACTATCATCTAAGCTGACTGTCGAACCCACCTATCTCCACCGACGAAAACATCTCCCCAACACCCCCTCACCTTTGATTGGAGTCCCAACCCCTCATGTGGGCCCCACGTCCCAAAATCAGCCTAAATATCATAAAATCATCCTCCACTATCAAGGTCCACCACACTCACCACCCATGCTATCGACCACTTAGCCGCACCTAGCAAGACCTCGGGTCCCTTCCAATTCAGCCATAATCAAGTAAGCTTCCCTTTGTTGTCTTCTCCAACAATAACACTATTTTCCATGAATATATCTAATTTTTTGAATTGTTCGAACTCCATCGATCCAAAAATAAAGATCGATAAACTAGGAAAGTGAAATCTTAGAATTTGATTTATTTTTCATGCTTCAAGAGAGTAAAAAAAGAAATGGTAGAAAGAGCGTAAGGAAAAAATGATATAGAGAGAGCCGATAAAGAAATTATAATATTACTTATTTGTAATACATGAATGATCTAACGAGCCTTCATGTTCATCTTATGTTAATCACTGATGAAGTATCATATAAATTCATTAATAAATTTTAAACTTAATTCAAATGTTGAGGCTTGCCATAAATTATCAACCAATGGATTTATTTGACGCATTGATGTTTAATATAAGACGAACATTGGTACTCATCAAATCATTCCCGATTTACAATATATTATAGAGTGTGTTTAAGCCACATTATTTTTGAAGAATGTATTTTGGAATAGTAGATTGATAGAAAATGTATGATTGAAAAAAAAAAAAGAAAAATTATTGATATGATGAAAAATATTATTTTATTGAAGAATGTACGTTGAAAATGAGTAAAAGAATGTGAATGAAAATTTTAATGTGACTCAAACAGGAATATAAACTTAAAGTTTGATTATTGAAATTGAAAGTTGAAAAACAAATGTGAATATAATTCTCTTCATCTTATCGATAAGAAATTAGGGATCGTGATTGAATTTCGAAATTGAAATGACGCAAAAAGTAAAGGAACGCAAAATCACGGGGTGGACATGAATAATGCTTATTGTACAATATTGAGTTACAATATTGTGTTACAACATCTCACAAGGGAGGTGGGGCCCACTATTATTTTAATTGCGGGGCCCACCTCCCTTGTGAGTGGTTGTAACCCATGTATTTTACATGTAGCATTGTTGTATTTGTTTCACTATTTTACTTTGTAAAATCCGTAAACACGCCAAATAATTACGAGACTCCAATCATGACTCCTTTCACGGTCCATTCTCCACTATACACTCGCACACTCGCACACGCGCGCACATATGCATTAAAATTAAGAATCAAGCTACACTTACAGATGAAATGGATTACAGAACCCTGCCAGACACTCTGCACAAGAGGGGGTGGGTGGGATTTTTGACAAATTTTTAATATCATGGGGCCCGCATGGGACCCACCCATGTGAGTTTAGGTAAGGTTTCTGTGAGTGCTACAGTTCTGTAAGTTCAGCAAAATTCTAAAATTAAATCCCGAGTACAGGGAAATAATCACAGAATTGGCAACACCTGATTCGCTCTGAGTTTTTTTTTTCCATCTTCCAATGATTTGTTGCCATGTGCATGTCTGTCAAACAATATTGCACTTGTAGCAAAACCCTAAAAAACACAACCACCGTTCACAAAACCAAGAAAATACATCCCTTCAGACTTCAAAGTTCATCTTGACCAGTATCTAAATTTAACTCCTAATATCTTGAAAGCGATCTACCTTTAAGTTTTAACAGTTTCGAATCGGAGTCGGAGTAACCACAGATGAACAAGGACATGATTGTAAAGAATCTGATTACAAAAATATCGACAAGCCTCAATAACAACAATCATTATAGCTGCAGATTACAAATATAGATTGCAAACAAGAGAAGGACATGCCAACAAGCGACCTATATTGTCACAACTTCCACTCCAAAAGGTTAGCTCGGCTTCAATATCCACGGTTTCTTGCTGATTCATGATCACCAGGATCATAGTCCAAGTCACAAGAATACCAGTTCTTTTTCCCAATGTGGTCCATTTGTTCTTTCTCGACACAAGGAAAGAGACATTGGCATGCGTGTTACAATTGTACAAAAATGGGATAAATTATAGATAATGATAACGAAGAAAGGACCCACGGATTTATACTGCTGCAATTGGACTATTTGTCATTGTGTGCTGCGTGTCAACCCACTTCTTGATGCACTCCTGCACAAAATGATAATGTTGAATGAGAACTGGTAGTATTATAAGATAATAGTCCTAAAAAGAAAGTATCAGACATGGTAATTTCAAGATTTACAGATTCTGCATGATATAAAGTCAACATGAAAACTTTACAATCGATAAAACATGTGAAATCTTTTTTTAACTAACACGAAAGAGCGGGATACAGATTTCAATGTGTAAACCAGTTCAATAACTCTCTGCATGGACTGCCATGGAGCATCTTGTTTTAGAGAATAAGCACTGATAAGATTGATTACATATGCTTGTATTTCTAAGATTTGCTTCCATTAATTACCCGTTCTTGTAAATATTTTATATTACTTTTCAGTAGAACCTTGCACTTCATATTCAATTCAAAAATTGCTTGTTTACTCCCTCCCACAACTGTGCTGAACAATCAGAATGCCAACCATTTTCATAAAAGCTTTCTTCAAAGTTGGTTTGATTTGGCATCGAATATGGTGAGTTCGCTCTTATTCCAACATAATATAAGTTTCATATTCACATTCACCACATGATCAAGCGTAATCACCCCAAGAAATGAAACAAGGACGAAAAATAAGAGTTCCAATTAATAAATTAATTTTCCTCAGAGTAAGTGCACCATATATCCACTAAGAATGCAAGAGAACAAACAGCAGAGGCACAAAATAGCCAAAAAAAAAAAAGGCTCTGGAGATATCTTACAAAAGTAGAAAGTTGAACCTAAAGTGTAAAGACTCCCAAGTATATAGAAATCAGATATTACTGCATAGTTTGAAGATGTGGAGGCACGTGTGTGTGTGTGTGTGTGTGTGTGTGTAGGCACGAGTATATATATTGCTGTTCCTACTCCTAACGATGGCAAAAGGGAGGAAAAAAAAGGGGAAAAAGCCAAAAAGGAAAAACAAAAAATTGGTTATAAAGCAGCTATTAAGTATTAACCTCTATGCATGCTTGCCACTACAAAATTGGAAATCATCAATAAAACTATAAAATTTTATATCAAACACAAATGTTGAACTAATAAGCGTTGGAATTAAAACTGAACCAATCAGGAATAGTTGGCAGAACATTGTAAAGAGCAGGCATACCTTCCAGGGAGTAACTGAGAACTGTTAAGAGAACTCTTAGAATTCCCAAGTCGTTTGGCCCTATTTTCATGATCTTTCTCTGTACGCATGGCAGTCACCTCCTTCTCCATAGCAGCTACCTCCCTTCTCATCTTTTTGGCCTCAATCTCCATAGCTTTTGTCAAAGTTTCTACCTTCTTTGATAGCATCTGATCAACAAGAAAGGTAAGGTTTTGAGTAGAAGCGAATAGAAGGTAATCATAACATCACTAAGAAAGAAATCAACCTCAATTGCATCATCCTTGTCTTTAAGGCTTTGGTCCTTCTCATGACCAGCTTTCCTCAAGGTAATCACCTCTTTCTGTAACAGACCATATAACAACCCTGGAACGGTATCCTCTCTATCTGTAACTTGCACGTCACTAGAGTTCTCTTCTTGGTCCGGTTTCCAAGTACTATCTCGTGTCTTACTCTCCTTAGTTCCATCACAGGACTGGCTTTGTTTGAAATTTGATCCTAGTCTATTTAAGAGGCTTTTACCCCTGTCCAAAGATCGTGAGCCACCATCAAATGACTTTGAGGTCCCTTTTGCATGCTTCAACACGGAACTACTCCCAGAAGATCTCAGCTGAAAGGAAGGTGACCTCTTGGGTAAAAAACCATTGGAAGTCAACTTGGAAATGTTTTCAGCTCCACCCAATGACTGGCGACGTGAAGGAACATTGTTAGTAATTCTTACATCTGGTATGCTGCGATTGGGCGTGTTTGGCGATCTCAAAGTCTCTTCAAGAACTCTTAATCGCAATTGATATTTCTCCTGGAGGGCAACGTGAAGTCTTAATTTATACAACAAAATGAAATTAAGTTAAAAATCCTAATCAGGTAGGGACACTTAATAAGCTGATTTACTTTTAAATAGGCTTCAGATTTTGAAGTTCTCTCAGCTATAGCAAGCTTGTCCCGTAGTTGCTGCATCTCACTCTGTGATAACAGCCATAAATTAATAAGAGAACTGGTGAAAATTATGAGTAATAAACCATCAGTCATCATAGCACAGAGGAAGCCAGATAGAAAGGGAAGAAACATACTTGGATGATCCTTCTTTCTTCTAGCCATTGTTTTACGGGCATCACTTTGTCATTAGCATCTTTCCATTCATTTGCCACCACAGTTGCTACCCTGTTTGCTGTTACTTTTGCACGAGCTAGCTCTCTATCAAGAGTCTTTCTTTCCTCCTAAAAAACAAAAATTAAAAATGTTACACTTCTTAGGTTGTAACAAACTCTCTAATAGACCCATCTGTTTATGCAAGTTGATCGTGCAGATCTCTGTGGCATATTACATTCATCTCCTGAAACTTCCGCTGGTAGTCCCGTACAGCATTAGCAGCTGCACCACCAGCAAGCACAACCTCTTCGAGCTCATGCACAGTTTGGGTAAGCTTTTCAACATCTGCAACCTTTTGTCTATGCATTTTATCCAAAATTTTATTCTCTTCCTGATACACATGTTAGAATAAAATCTCGTCAGAAAAAGGAGGGAATCAGAAGAATAAAAATTACAAATTTTATTGGCCCTTAAAAATGAAAGAGTAGGCATGATTGAAATACCTGACAGATTTCTATCTGCTTCATCAACTCTTGATTCTTGTTTTGGAGATGGTCCACCATTGAAGCCTTTGCCAATGCTACTTGCACAGTTCTCTCTGCTTCGAGCAGAGCAGCTTCTTTCGATTTAGTAAGTCGTTCCAAGGCTTTGTTATCGTCCTGCAGTTTTGCAATCTAAAAGGAACAAAAGGCAACAAGTAAGGAACTCTTCCCCAAACAAGGTTCCAGTTTTGACATAATAAGCAGACATCAAAGCAAAGAAACAACACAGCAGAAACCTCTTGTCGAGCAAGTTTGAGCTCAGCCTCCAAGGGTGCTAGTATTGCTTCAATTGGAGGCATATCATCATCCTTTTGAGCAGCATGAACTCTCCGAAGAGTGGCTTCTGCAGCAAACTGAGCTGCCATGGAGGCCTTCTTCTCATCATTGATTCTCTTAATTTCAAGATTCTGGTGAGAATAAATTTCTCATTAGCACTGTCATCAAAATATAAAAAGAAAAACGAAAGCTCTAGTAGGTACCTTGCTTTCAAGAAGAGATTCCGTTAGCTTGAGCTTCTTCTCCACCTTTGCCAACTCCTCTGTGAGCTACAGCAAATAGGGGAGATCTCAGGTTCCACTGAAACTCGGGAAGATAATTCCATGCATCTCACAAATTAGAGGGAAAATGTAAAAGAGAAACAGGAGCATACAAAGAAAGCAAATACCATGTTGATTGATTACAAAGATAGCCAGGATCAAACAGTTTAAGCATTGTAAAACATTACATTTGATACAAGAGAAAAAGTACACAGTTTCTTTGTGTTGTTTGGGCTTCCCAAATAAGTTTTTTTTTTTTTTTTCCAAGGGGAGGTGGGAAGGAGAATATTTTACAAATTGCAGTTGGAACAAAAAGTAAACTTAGATTCAATAATTTAGATAGACTGAAACAAATGGTATGATATTTTCTCTTTTTCCACCTGGAAACATGGGACAGTTTGCGATACCTCTTCTACTACTGCCCCTGCCAAAGACATCACTTCTCAAACACGACAGTATTCATACATGCAACTGATAAGTGAGACTGACAAGATGCTAGAGATACATTCAAAAATCATCCAAATAAATTTGGCATGCTGAATGTTTACAAAATAAAGAATGACAGAGAAACAAAAATTAAGAGAACACAATCACAATGGCGGACACAAACATTTTAAGTTACGGGTACATTCAAACTTGTAAAAAAGTTGATAAAATTGATATCATATTACAATTGTTCTCTACGCGTTTTCATTCCTAACATCCTCATCATTAGTTTCAACCGGAATACCTCCAAGATTAGTTACATCAGTTTCATCCCCAAATCCGTCATTCCCTTCATCTCCAACATCATTTTCATCCCTTTTAGCTCGAACATTATTTTCATTAATATTTTGCTCATCACAAGAAAACACATATCTACGTTTAAATAATTCATCCATAACTTATACAAACAATTAATTAAAACAATCAATTCAAGTTATCGGACGGAAAAATATTCCAACAATATTTAATACTAATAATCAATTCAAATAAACACAATTCAATAAATGTAAGCCAAATTGGACAGAATCATCCAAGGCCCATTCTATATACGATTCAAAAATTATTCCATACAACTAAATCATTCCAAACCCATTCCAAATCAATGACACGATTCAATATATAAAATGTAAAAATCATTCTTAAACATAATCGGACAAATGAAAACATACTATAAATGTAACTCAAATTCATTTTCTCTACCACTTTGAATTTTGCTAAAAAATAAATAGATATTTGAAATTATAAGTTACTGCCGTGTGCCTTGGTTACCGTTCAATTTTTAAAGGCAAAATAACTTAAGTTGATTGTGTCGTAATGGCGGTCACTTTGCATCAGTGTTAGAGCAAATTGGTAGAAAAAAAATGCAAGTTTAGGTTTTAATTAGTTGAAAATTTTATTGGAAAGTGAAGATTCGTAGTAGATGTGGTAATTTGTAGAGAAATTATAGACAAGTTTTGAAGAATTAGAAGGGTTAGGGTTTTGGTAAAAGGGTTGAGAAAGAGAGTCGAGAGAGAGTGAAAAAAAACGATAGATGTTTTGTGGTTTTGTCCAAGAAAAAAAAAGCCAAAAGTTGGGGGGTCAAGTGACCCCCCTCGCCTCCCCTCCGCCCTGCACTGTCAGTTTAATAGCCAAGTACTAGTGCCCCTTTAAATGGATCAGCCTAACATTTGCAATCCCTAACGAAAATTATTCTAAAGCAAAAATCGACTAACAAGCTGAATTTAACTAAGAGAATCCACATGAACTTGAAGAGTTAGTAATTGACAAGCGTGAATAATTGAACAAATCAGCATGAGGAGGAGAACATTGATAAAGAAAAAGACTTTGTTTTCCAAATCTTACACTTGCCATTGGACCTTCGAACTGATTTCTTGATAATTTGCTACGACTTGGTAGTAAAAGTGAAAATCGACACTAGAGGAAGAAGATAGTTTTTTAATTATCTTACTATTAGAAACTATTTTCTTGTCAATGAGATCTAACTAAAGTATCAAAAGGCTGTAGCCTTAAATAAATGAGATTCTCCCATCTTATATGTCTCTATTACAGTTACCCTTCAAGTAGACTTAAATCAGTTGCAAAGATTCTCTGACAATATACATCATTCATTGACAATATACATCTTCCATTGCATCCCTATTTCTGCACTCAGAAAGACAAACAAGGTAACCATTTTACAGTTCAGTTCTAGTTTACTTTGTAAATCCTGAAAGGGAAAAATGTTCTTGTCATTTCCTTTGTTTCTTTAGTTTCTCTCTAACTCGATGCATCATATCTGTGCACTAAAACTCGTACGGTCCACATTGCCCACAGAATAATAGATATCTTCAAAAAATTCCAATTTTCACTTTACCGTGTGCTATTTATACTCCTCTTCCTTTTGGTGTCCTACTCCGACGCAATTATGTCAAAAATCAATATTTTTATTTTCAAATAAAAAAATCGCTCTGTCTATGTGTGCCATTAACCTTTCAATCAATGCTGAATTTCCCACTTCCATACACAACATTGTACAACCACAACCTAACCATTTACAGCATAGAAATCAGTTAAAAATTATGAAACGTTAATATAATAGGAAAATAGGAGACAATGGAACCTCTTCAACAGCTTTTTCACGGAGGCGCTCTGACAACTTCAATGCCTTGATCTTAGATTGCGCTTCTCCCAATTCCCTTTCCTTATCTGCAAGTCACAAAATCCAATTGTTTCACACATTAAAACGACCTTAATACATCTTATATATCCGTTTATCTTTCAGCAATTCCAAAGAAGAATAATGCTTTTTGTACATTGACTGTTGACAACTTTCTGACATTCAATGATGTGTAAAAATATGTGGCATTGATTGTTTTAATAGTTGTTAAAATCGATGTTAAAAATGTTGGCAACCTCACACGCTGTCAAAAGAACTGTCAACCAAAACTGTACTCTCCAAAGAAACAACAGCCTTTCGTACTAAAGCTACTAAAGCACAACACAAATCTAGTGGATCCAGCAGGAGAGACTGACCTCTGACTTCATTTTCCAGGCGATTGAGCTCCAACTTAACTGGATCCGAGCCATGGAGTAGGTTCATGAAGTCATCGGAGTCCAAACTAGGCCGGAACGATGTCCTCCGCCGCGATGAGGAGCCTTTGCTCACCTCCTTGAACGACGCCATCGGAGCCGCGCTTGGCCTCGCATTGCTACTCGTTTCATCGGGACTCAGCTCCGGCGTCTCTCTAACACTTCCGTCGCCGGAAACCTCCGCCATATCCGATCTATTATCCTTTCCACTCGTGCATCAGGTATCAAAAACCTCCAAATCAATCCGAAATTATACCCACACTCACCAAGGATTTATGTAGTTATACCTATACACAATTAGAGAGAGAGAGAGAGAGGAGTAAAAAATGCAGTACCTAAACCAAAGTGAGCGATTTTAAGTTCAAATGATGTGCTTTCGGGTTTAGCCACTCATTCATTATTTCCACAAAAATAATGAAGAAAAAAAAAGAAAAAAAAAAAGAAAGAAAGATCCAATCATTTTCAATCAAATATTCACGTAATCAAATTTTTTTTTTCTTATTTTTCAATCATACATTCTTAAAAAATTTAATGTAACCCCGTTTGGTAGAGATTAAAATCATTTTTAAAATAAATTTTAATAAAAATGGATAAAATTTATGATTGAAAAGTTGTTGACCTTGTGAAATTGTGATTAAAATTAATTTTTGACTTTGACCTGAAATTTTAATCAAACCAAGTAGGGACTATTTCAAAACTCATTTTCATTGAATACTGATACATAAATAGAGACTTAATAATATTTTGTACCGCGTGAGAATTTTTATATTTTGATTAGAAAGTTGGGCATAGTCTATGCATCAGAGAAGGTCATGATTCAAATATCTCTCGATTCATTCTAATGGAATCGATTCGTTGTTTTTAAAGAGAAAAATTGAACAATATCTACAGGTCTAATAAGATTCTAATTCAAGTATCTTTCAACACATTCTAATGGAATTGAACCGTTAAGTTTTGAAGAGAAAAATTGGACACTTGTCTACACGTTTGAAAGGTCCCGACTAAATTATCACTTGTCTCACGTTTGAGAGATACACGTAACATATTTAGGCCCTGTTTGATATAAATTAAAATCGAAATTTTAGTATATTTTGATTAAAGTTGATGAAATGAGTCAGTGTTTGGTACACATTATAATTTTCATTTTCATTCTTCTACTCATTTTTAACCACACATTATTCAATACAATAATATTTTCATCACATCAATAATTTTTCCTTTTTTTTCAATTGCACATTCTCCATCGATCTATTATTTCAAAATACATTCTTCCAAAAAAAATGTGGCTCAAATACACCCTGAATAGTTGAAAAGTTGTGGCCCATGAAATGTATGGTTAAAATCAACTGTTGAGTTTTACCAAAAAATTTAATCAGAACCAAATATGGGCTTAATTGTTTAAATTTTTATATCAAGTTATTCAACTATTTCTCTTTTTGAAAAAAATACGAAAATTCCTATGTGAGTGAGAATGCCTGTTTTAACTAGTTAGTATGTGAGAGAGATAGAGACAGCTTGGTATTACTATGTGCGAGAGGGGAGAGAGTTGGTGTGCGTGTTTTGAGGGGTGATTAGCTGTATGTTTTGGGAACATAGAACGAAAATAGCATTTCAGACAGTGCAGCGCATTTAATTAAAAGACAAAAGAAATTTGGAACTATTGTACTGTTGGGTCCCAATCAATTTTCATAGTAATAAGTCAGTCCTTAAACTTTAGAATGGAGTAAATTAGTACTAATCTCTGATTATATGGTACATTCAGTCCCTTGAATGGATACCGTCCATTAGAAACCTCGCGAGAAAACGGCGACTCACTTTAGATTTTTTTACCCCAACTAGTTTAAGCAAAACGTAAATTCATAAAATTGGACATACAAGGGACAAATAATTGTTTAATACAAGTTTCGGTGGTTTATTATTGATGATTGATTATGCAAGTATGAAAAAATAGTTGAAAATGAACTTGATCATATTTAGAGATCAGGAATCGAGGGTGATTTTGTAGTTAATAATTAGTGGAATGGTCGCAGCACATTTTTTCCAAGCAAAGAGAAGCGGACCATGGGTGCAATAGTGTGTTTGTCGACACTTCATTAGTCCTTCGAGGGAAAAAAATAGATAACTTCCGAATTGTAGTGTTTTTTTGGTTCATTTGGAAAAAAAAAAAGATTTTTAAAAATTGAGTACTAGTAATGAAGTGTTTATATGTCGCGATTTCCGAATATACTTGCAAAGATTTCTCAAGGGAGAAAATGGAAAACTTTAAATTGTAGTGTATTTTGGCGCACATGTAAAAATTAAGAGCACTAATGTTGACAAGTCATTATTTTCCAATATTCTTGTGCCAAATTATCAAGAGAAAAAATGAAGAACTTTTTAGATTGTAGTGTATTTTAGCACATTCGAAAAAGCAGCACTTCTACATGTGCAGAAAAAAAATTATGTAAAACATACAGATTACACACATCAAGGTGGGGCCCTTTTTTGTAATATTTAGGATGTGTTTGAGCCACGTTATTTTGAAAGAATGTATTCTGAAATAGTAAATTGATAGAGAATGTGTGGTTGAAAAAGAAGGAAAAGTTATTGATGTGATGAAAAATATTATTTTATTGAAAAATGTATAGTTAAAAATGAGTAGAAGAATGAGAATGAAAATTTTAATGTGTGCCGAACATGAGCTTAAATCACATGGACCCAGTCCCATGTGAGAATCGGTAATTTTTATAGAAGGATTTCTTCTGTACAAGGAGAAAAATTCTTGAAAAAGTTAAATCAATTAATAATGATCAAAATGAATAGCACACGTGTTTGCTTCGAAATAAATTCAAATGTCAATAATGAACTGAATAGTGAAACTACCAAACTCAATATTACTGTCGACTATACCTTATTTAAAATTTGTACTCACTTTGAGCAAATGTTCTTCCCGTATCTAAATTTACGTCAAGACATATATTCAACTCCTTCTATACCTATTCTCATTTTCCATTCTTCCTGAGTCACCTTTACTTCTAGCACCAAGTTCACCATAACAACCATCGGTGACGTATTGCCCTCTATAGATAATTGATTCCAACTTAAAAATTCAACTCGAATACAACTCATTTGATTCTTGTCCATCTTGCACCAATTCAACAACACTGAGAACCTTTAAACACCGTATAATATGGACCACTCACAACTAAAAACTCGGAATTTATGTCTTTATCTCATTTTTTCAATGATCTCAAGTAGAAATATTAATTATTGAATTCTCTAAAGCTCAGTCCATATATTCGGGTTCGATTCGAATAGGCATAGAAATGAAAACATTTATGATCCGTTTGACATAACTATCGTGAAAACATTAATGATCCTGTAAAATCTTCTTCATCTGTTTTATTAAATTACCATAGCATAATTACTTCAGTACATATCATATTTATTATTTGAAAAGGCTGAATATAATTTATTTATTTATTTTTTTTGGTTGTCCTCCAAACTTTTTCATGTCTTATAAAAATTACTCACTCCGTCCCAATTATATAGATTTGTTTCATTTTTCACATGAGTTAATAAATCTTCTTTAATGTCATTGAAAAATTAATTTTCATCAAGACCTTTCCTAATTTACCCCTATTTAATTTTGAGTGTGTAAAACTAAATTATTGTTGAAATTAATAAAGAATTTGAAGAAGAAGAAGAAGAAATGTGAGTTGTTCCATGTTTTCAAGAAGTGAGAAATGTGTGTATTTAGATGATTTCAAGAAGTTGACAAATTAAGTGGAAAAAATTTAATAAGGGTATATTGGTAAAAAAACAAAACAAAATATTATATATCAGAAAACATGCATATATAGGGCCTGTTTGGTTTGGATTTTTCAATTCTACAGTAAATCAATTCTCATTTTTCAACCACACATTCTTCAATAAAATAATATTTTACATCACATCAATACTTTTTTCTTCTTTTTCAACCACACATTTCCCATCATATCACTATTCAAAATCAATTCTTCCTCCAAAAAATCTAAACTAAACAAGCTCATAATTGGGACAAGAGAAAAAGAAAACACAGTCTATATAATTGGGACGGGAGGAGTATTAATTTTCATGTCGACATCCCTTTGTATCGTCTATTTCCGCGTTAACATACTTCATAAATGACGGTGCTTATGCACCAAGAGGGCTCCCGACCAACCAACCGACCAACCAACAAAGTTAGCTAAAAATCTTCCTTCCCAACAAAAGCAATTAATTAATTAAGTATAAGCTTAAACTTATTGACAATAGCATGTTCAGAATCCTAAGGGCAATAACACCAAAAGGATGCCCCCAACTCTCTCTATCAATACCCTACTTTTCGTGGCTTTTTTGACTTAGTCTAATTAATAATTAATTGGATTATTAAAATATGTTATTTAGGTGACAAACAAGTTCAGCATAATGACATTCGAGTCCATAACAAGAAAACAAAAAGCCATAAGTCACGGAGATTTTTGGAGTGCTTTAAAAGGAAAATAGGATAGGATAGGATAGAATTTTTAATTACGTCTATCTAACTACTAGTAACAAATGAGTAAATTCGACCAAGGGACTTAGATTGTTAGTCCCTATTCGTGAAACTTGACAGATATAGGAATTTGATTAGGAAATCAATGAACTTGATCGGAGTGAAGAAAAATAGAAATTTGTAGTACCAATTCATGTCACAATGTAATTTCCGATGTCACAAATTTGTTTATCAAATAAAAAATAATTATATTATCTCATACTACTCCAATCGAATTTTCACATTCCAACCATAATTTTAGACATATGTCTATTTTATATGTCACGATACTTTCTAGTTGCTTTGACCGTTAGACATAGGAGGTCGCAAAGAGATTTCAATGATAAAGAATAACTAATTTGCTAAGTACCTGTTTGAGTCACATTAAAATTTTCATTATCATTCTTTTATTCATTTTCAACTACACATTTTTCAATAAAATAATATTTTGCATCGCATCAATAACTTTTCCTTCTTTTTCGACCATACATTCTCCACCAATCTACTATTTCAGAATACATTCTTCCAAAATAATGTGGTTCAAATACATTTTGAAAATAAAATATGGTGAGATAAATAATTTTTTAAAGTTATATCACATTTTTACCGTATAAATCAATCGAACATATATCATTATTATCTTTTCTTTTATTCCTACTTATTTTATTTTATGACATGTTTCTATTTTATAATTTTTATTTTTTAAGCAAAAGTTTTGTTTTGTCAAAATGAAACTTTAAACGGTGACAATCACCCATTTTTTCCCAGTTTTAATTTGGGATGTGTTTGAAAAAAGGGAAAAGTTATCGATATGATGGAAAATGTTATTTTATTGAAAAATGTGTGAAAATGAGTAGACGAATGAGAATGAAAATTTTAATGTGACTCAAATAGAGGCTTGAATTTAGTATCGGATTGGGTTTCAGTTTGGATTTAGTGGTGGATTGGGTTTAGTTTTAATTTGGATTTACTGTTGATTTTAGCATTTCGCCCATGTTTGACAAGTATTAATTCAAAACTTTTTAATTTTCGTACTCATTTCTAGCCACATTTTTATACAATAAAATATTTTTACGTAAATCCAAAATTTTTCTTACATTTTAACTATACATTATCAAAAAAATCATTATTTAAAACTCTATTTTTCAAAATAATGGCCATCAAACATGGAGCTTAATGTCGGGCTGATTTTGGTTTTTATTTTAGTTTCTATTTAAATGTCGTGTTGAGTTTTAGCTTGGATTTATCATCATGTCAGATTTTAATTTGAGTTTATTAGGTTGGGTTTTTGTTTTATCTTCGATTTAACCCCTATTTGATATAGCTAAAAAAATAATAAAAATTTAAGTTAAATCAACAATTAATTTTAATTATATATTTTTTAGAATTTACAATATTTATCAATTTTCCCATCACAAATTTTCATAAACTTTCACTAAAATCTAATTTTTAACAAAATGCTTGTTTGAGCAGCATTATTTGTGTAAAATGAATTTTGGAACAGTTGATTGATGGAGAATATGTGGTTGAAAATGAAGAAAAGTCTTTGGGTTGTGTAATATTATTTTTATTGAAGATATACTAAAAAGAAGAGAGAAAATATATTTTGAAAAAATTGAGGATCAAACAAGGTGAATACAATATCATTACGTTGGCCAAGTTTTAGTTTGGATTTTGTGTGTCCAGACTTTAGGGGTTGTGCTACTCGAATAGGGCCACCTCGGCCTTGTTCAAACAGGTGGCGCCCCTATTGGCAGGGGGTTTCGTCCTTGACCATCATTTCAGAATATTTCTATCTAATCGTAATCTAAGTTCTCCATTCTTTCGAACTTTCGAAGATTATTTGATGAAAAGTTGAACTATTTCGATTCATTTGTTATTATTTAGCCCTTGTTTGGTACAAATTCTTTAAAACTTATTTTTTCTCAAACTTATTTTCAATTACACATTATCTCAATAAAATAATTTTGTATTGGAACTCATAATTTTCTACTTTTCAACCGCACATTCTTAAGAAAAAAATCATTTTTCACAAATATCTACATCAAACGGCTCTTTACTTGCACCAGAAAGGCAATTGGGGACTTAAATGTGACCAATAAATGAACATGGGTCCAAGTGCAACAAGTTGAAATGTTGGGTGCTGCAGGTAAGAATTTCCCTAATTCTAAGTAGGAACTATAAGAAGGAAGAAAAACCACCGGGGTTTAAGTTCCGGCTTCCNGCTCTTCCCAAGTTACCATAAAGTTATGAATAAAAACCATTTGTACAGAAATGGTTCTAGAATTCGTACAGAAATCTCAGATGGGAGGTGGGCTCCACATGAATAAAAAATTGACAAAAAAATTGGATCTCATCTATGTGTGTGTATTCTGTCATTTTCTGTGTGTACAGTGTTCTATAGACACAACAAATTCGGTTATTTGCCATGGTAATGTTACTATTTACACATCACATCACAAACATTAAGTTAATTTTATTTCTTATTATTTGTTATATAGTCCATGTTTGACATACATTCTTTCTAAATTCATTTTTAACAACACATTTTTATCATATCAATAACTTTTCCTTATTTTTTAACCACATATTTCACATCATATCATTATTTAAAATACATTTTTTCGTCAATAATATCCATCAAACAACCCCATATTCAACCTCTTTTCACTAACACTTATGTCATTTTTGTTAATTCAAATTACAACCCCAAGTACTCAACACGTCAACCACCAAATTATCTCGTTTACTGAAGCAAGACAACATTTAACATACCATGAATATTCATTTTTTTTATCCAAATTGAATCGATGTGAGTTTTGTAAGGATTTTAATCGAACATGTGGGTTTATATGTGAAATGCCATATATTAAATTAAATGATTTCAATTTTGGTTAAGCCCGTTTAAAGTGATCTAATAAAGTTTCGATATTTTGGATTTTGAAGTATCTAATAAAAGTATGAGTCTTTATGTGTAGAGATCAAGTATGTTCATATTTCATGATTGACCGAATTAGGTCACTGGGCCGTCAGTATATATATACAGTTATGATCCTTGGATCATACATTTTGGTTCATTCTATTCTGACTCTCATTTTCAGAAAAAATAAATGAACAACGTATTAATCTGGAAGACTAAAATCGCAGAACTTCTTCATTGCATTAGGTACGCTTCCGCTTTGATTCACAAATTTTTGATAATCCAACATGAACAATCATTATGACGGTAAAGTATTTTCCCAACAAGTGGTACCGGAGCCTATTCATGTTAAACCACTAAGAATCAAAATTTTAATTAGATTCTTGATAATTTTATTATTTTAAAATTTAACGACTTTGGTATTAGTTTTGTTAAATTTGAAAACTATTATGTAGGTTTTCCAGAATTTCAATTCTATTAAAAAAAATCAACAATCGCACGACGCTGATCAGGTGCTGCGCAGCGTAGCCGTAATAGGTTCGCTTGCTACTACAATCGGTAGCGACGAGCTCTTCTTCAGGTTTTGGGGGAGTTGTCGGCCCAGGTTCTTCACCTTAAAATTCGGTTTGGGTGATTTTAGTGGCGAGGGCTTGTGGTGAAAATTAGGTATTTTCAGGCCTTTATTTGCAATTTTCAAATTGGGGTTATGATTGTAATTTTTAAAATGTATTATTAATGTTTCAACACCTTAAGTTTAAAACTTTAATAATTTAGCCCCTTATCATTAAGATTCATCCAATTAGACCTTTAAAGTTCCAGGTTTAATAATTCAGTCTCTAAAGTTTGAAATTAATTAATTTGAGTCATTAAAGTTCTGAATTTTTTAATTAAGTCCCTAAAAGTTTATAATTTGTTTAAATTGGCCCCTAAAGTACTGAATAATAAATTTTTGGACCCCTAAAGTTTTGAATAATTAATTATTGACCCATGAAGTGTTGAATAATTAATTTTGGATCCATAAAGTTCTGAATTATTAACACTTGGGCCCCTAAAGTTTCAAATTAAATAAAATATGCAAATTCAGTGATTTTCTTTTTCAAATTTTGGTACAAATGACTTTTTGGGAGGTGTAATATTCGAAAGTGAAGCAATTGACGCAACATATTGGCAAAGCAATCTCTATTGTTAATCGACTTAGAATATTAAAAGGTGTTTGTGTGTGTGCTATTTATGTGAATACTTGATCGACTTAAAGAAATGTCAATATTTGGCTGAATTGCACATGCACATGTGGTGATAAACATGTGGCAATTATTTGGTTTAAAGTGTGATCAATAAATCGGTCAAAAGAAAAGTTTATTGATTGAATGTTTCTTTATTTTCAGTGTTTGATCACTACACCAAGAATACCACTTATAAGTCAATATTTCTGTCAAAAGACTAAATATTGATGTTGTGCTATGTATCTTGTGATGGGACCTACCATTATTTGAAATTATTATTTATATATTAAGGATTGTGATCTCTTCCATTTAACTGATCTCTAATTCAGTTTCAAGTTCTACTGTCAATATCTCTGCTAGTATCAATTCAATTACAATGTTTAATGGCACCAACTTTAAGGTATAGCAAGAGAAAGTGATGATTATTCTCAGAGTCATGGATCTGGACCTTATTTTATGGGTCGATCCACCTAATGCACTTACTGGTAAGAGTACATCTGATAATAAGATAGAGATGGAAAAGTGAGAACGATCAAATCGCATAAGTTTGATGGTCATAAAGCATGCTATCCTAGAAGCATTTCGAGGCACTATGTTCGATAAGGGGACTACGATTAAGAGTTTCCTTGAGAACCTCGAGAAGAGGTTTGCCAAGAATGAAAATGTTGAAACTAGTACACTTTTGGCAAACCCTATCTCAATGAGGTACAAGGGAAATGAAACATACGGGAATACACTATGGAAATATATCACATTGCTTCAAAACTAAAGACACTCAAGTTGGATTTATCTGAAGCCTTGTTGGTACACTTGATTCTGATATCCCTTTTGACACACTTCAGTCAATTCAAGGTGAGCTACAATTGTCAAAAGGACTCATGATCTCTTAATGAGCTCATCTAACACTGTGTCCAAGAAGAGGAAATATCGAAGCATGACAAGACAGAAAGTGCTCATTTAGCCACCACCTCTAAGGACAGAGGAACAAGAAAACGTAAACTGATAAAGAAGCTGCGGGTACAACATCACAAAATAAACAGCATAAGGAACAAGATGAGGGTTTTTGTTTCTTTTGTAGAGCTGCAAGTCATAAGAAAAAGTGTACCAATCATCACGCATGAGATGCCAAGAAAGGTATTCTTCTTCGTTTGGTTTGTTCTGAGGTTAATTTAACTTCGGTGCCTAGACACTCATAGGGGATAGATTCTGGTACAACAACTCACATCAATGTGTCTATGCGGGGTTGCCTGAGTTGTCGAAAATCAAGTGATAGTGAAAGATACATCTATGTTGATGACGACAAGGCGGTAGAAGTAGAGGCAATAGGAAAATTTAGATTATTGTTAAATACTAAATTTTATTTGGATCTTAATGAAACATTTATTTTACCGTCTTTTAGAAAAAATCTGATTTCCATTTCTGTTTTGGATAAATCTGGTTATTCTTGTTCATTCGGGAATGGAATTTTTTTTTTCATGATTTCAAATTGATTAGTTCCGGTTCTTTATTAGATTACGATAATCTTTATTTAATTGATACGATTGCTTCTTTTAATGAATNTTCACGAATCCCTAGATTTTACATATTATGATATATATGTATAATCTGTATAAAGGAAACACAAACCAATAAAAAGAGATTTCAAGCCAAAAAGACTTTGAACGTCTTAGAACTTATACATACGAACATTTGTGGACTATTCCCTACGGCTTCTTGGAATGGTCAACAATATAACGTTCATGACGCTTTTTCTAGATATGACTATATATATCTCATTCATGAAAAATTACAGTCATTGAATGTGTTCAAAAACTATAAATCTGAAGTAGAAAACAAACTCAGCAAAAGGATTAAAAGCGTCAGATCTGATCGTGGTGGTGAATACTATGGTAGACATGACAATTCAGGTGAACAACGTCCATGACCATTTGCTAAATTTCTAAAGGAGTGCGGTATCGTCCCACTGTAAACTATGTCGGGGTTCACCCAAATTGAATGGTGTTGCTGAAAGACGAAATAGAACGCTTAAAGATATGGTGGGGAGTATGATTACTCATTCTACCTTGCCATAATCACTCTGGGTTGAAGCATTAAAGACTACAGTGTATATACTCAACGGAGTTCCAACTAAGACCACTGATAAAACCCCTTGTGAGATTTGGATGGGCAATATGCCTAGTTTGAAGCATGTACACATAGATAAAATTGATTTCATATACTTCTGTAACAACTTAATCTACTTTGTTCCCGTGTACATATAGGTACTGAACTTCTCTTCTACATTTTCTGAAAGGGATTGCTTTTGAAGAAGAATGCAAAAATTTCCAAACATTAATAATGACTTATGTTTTTGGGAAAGGAATTTTGCTTTGGTTTCTTGTATCTATACTTCACATTTAATGGTGGGTGTTATTTTGACATTTATATTAACATAAAATATTTTAATAAACAGAAAGCTATCAAAGGAAAAAGTAATAGCTGCAGTTCACAAGTTAATCTCCTACTAGCTAAAGTTTGTATCTTATACTTTCTATATGCCCATGATGCAAAACCTCAGTCAAATTTTATTTTGGACGAAAGGTTTGTCTTCACATTGAGTAAATACTTCTTGTATCCTGCTGATAATTGAATATGTATTTGTCACTTGTTTGATGCTTTCTAATCCTTTTTTGGAAACAGAGAATTGTATGAAAGTATGTTGAATGCAATTGAAGACTTGCCGCATTATTGCCATGCAGATGATAAGTCCAATAAGATGTGGGGTGATGTACTCCATTTGTTATGTCTTATTTTTGATATTTTATCAGCTAAGGTAATTTTGAATATTTATGTTTTTGATATTAGTAATTGGATTGAAGATCCTTTACATAATTTTGCTTTATTCCAGGGCTATTTGGAAACCAGATTGTGTGATGTGGCAATCCAATTATATAAATATAAAAACATTCCTCTAGAGAAGATGGCTATACTGTGGAAAAATAGAAGGCTTAATCATGCCCTATGTGCTTCACCCATACATGAAGTGCTTAAAAGAAGTTTTTGTAAGCAGTATGGCGAACTTTTTGAGTTTGTTCATTTACAGAAATATATGATGGAATGGGAGATACGAGTACATGGGTTTAATTGCATGGACGATCAGATTAAACAAGTTGCTCTTAGTATGATTTTCGATGTAAGATCTAATATTTTCTCCATTTTAGACTGTAAGAGTAGGCATATTCATACTAATCAACGTCTTTATATTTCCTTTTGGTAGGCTCCTAAAGTTGATAAGTTCAAGTTTCTTTCATCCTATCTTTACCATAGCTTGTCTGAAAGTCTGGTTTCAACTGGAAAATTGATTGGGGTAATTTCAAAGATACATTGCTTCCATAAATGTTTTGTTCATAGTCTAGTCTGTGCATGTAGAATGCAATTTCATCAATATAAAAAAGTATGATCAATGGAGCTACATAATAGGTGAGATGGGTGGGAGTAATAACTTAAAAGAAGGGGGCGTAAAGTAAACGTCTTGCGAAGCTAATGGGTGTTGGGATTTGGGATTTGGACTCAAAATCACCACCATATATTAATATGTGGAATTAATAGGTCTTAAATAACTATGTTAACTAAATGCCAAAGTATGTTGTTTTCGTTCTCTTATTTAGTTGATTAATTAGTGCAATTACATTCAAGACAATGGTGTCTCCAACTTTGATTAATTCTATTTTGGAGTGCTCATTAACTGATGAACCGCGTGATATGTGACACTTTTGTTGTCAACCAAAATGTTTTTATTTTCATTTGTTTCACATATATTTTGTAACTTATATTAGCTTAAGTTATGTATTATAATTCAAACAAGTTGGTGCTGCAACTGTCCATTGTGCAGCCAAGTATGGCATAGTGGAGTTAGCTAGGTAGAATACTTGTTGGAAATCATTTTGAATTGTGCCGAATGTATGGCTATATGTATCAGCCGTGTTCCACCATCTTTTGTGATTGATTTTGAATTCTTTCCCTCCTCTTTGTCTTGTATATTCTATCATTAACTATAACCTTAACTTATGTTTATCTCTTTCTTTTCTACTGAATTAAATATTAGCATCAAGTTTAGATAAAACTGATTTCATATACTTCTATAACAACTTAATCTACTTTGTTCCCATATAGGTACTGAACTTAATCAACTTAATCTACTTTGCATCAAGTTTTACCATGGAACTTCGAAACCATGTACGGACATATAGGTACTGAACTTCTCTTCTACATTTTCTGAAAGGGATTGCTTTTGAAGAAGAATGCAAAAATTTCCAAACATTAAGAATGACTTATGTTTTTGGGAAAGGGATTGCTCCCTAACAAAATTCATTGCTTTTAGACCTGTTTTCTTTGTTAGTCAGTAAAACTTCTTTAACACAGTCATCCATATTTTATAGGCTCTTCAACATGCAAAAGAAGCCCTGAGGTTACGAAAGAAGCTTTTGGCTACAAAATTTCTTTACTCGAGCATGAGAAGGGAAGAGTTTTATGAAGAAAATGGAGTGAAAATGTTTCAGCAATACAGGATTATTAAGAAGTTAGAGATTTCTTATCCAGTAACGACTGATAAGTGGCTGGGATACGGCATTTCTTGGGAATTTGACTGCATTATTACTCCTTGGAATGTACTTAGCTCTTATCTTGAAAGCGTCTTTCAGGTATTGAATTCTTTAATTCAAATATTCTGGTTAAAGCTTTATATGAAATAATGTTTCTGTTTATATCATTATTTTATCTCAATTATTTGTGAATCACAGATTGCTAGCATACATGAGAATATAGGAAATGCGTATGCAGCTCAATATTCTTTACAGTGGGGGAAGAGCATCTCCCATTTTCAGGGCTTGGCACTTTATGAAATTTATTTTTCTTCGATGTTTGGTTGGTTGTTTTATTCTTTTCCGTTACTTTATTACAATTTAACAAAAGATATTAACTTTCTATTTAAAACGCTATCAGGAAGACTACACGGCAAAAGGTTTTGTTGGAGCCAGGCAAAAAAAGAGCTTCGCAGTGCAAAGAAAATATTGGATGATAATCGCGCAATTATTACTTGCACGAAATGTGCACATTCTCTGGAAGTGACCATTAATCAGGAAATGGGAGATTTACTTTTATGTAGATCTTCCAGAAATGTCGAAAGGCCAATTATCAATGAATTATCTCGTGCTAAACATTTCTACACGTTGGCATTAGAGAAGTTAAATTCGTGTGAGTGGAGGCATTCTCACTCCAGTCCTGAAAATGTTGGGGCACTATGCGCAAAAGAGACTAACAAGAAATTACGGCATGATCTTGTATTGACTGGTTTTGAGACCAATCAAGTTTGTCGCCTTTGTAACCAGATGATATGTTGGGAGTGTCTTCATCTTGAAGTTGTTAAATCTGGTTCTTAAAGGAACTTTATATGCATGAGTTGGGATCTTATCCAAAGAAAGCTCTCTCTAAAGCTACTGATTAGCCTGGGTAAGATGATATTCTATTATTTTCAATTTTTATCGTCCATGTTTTTCTATTTAGCTTATCAAATTTAATCCGTTAGTACTCACTAGTATGTGAATATGAGGAATTGTGCATTCAATGACAAGTTCTACCATATAAGATATTGTGAAAAATTGGTAATATACATTTGTTTATGTTGTCATTAATTACAACTTTACCCTTCTTCTAGCATAGTCTCCTGTTTTGATTATGAATTTACACTTTGTATTTGGTTATCCATTTTTAGTAAGCCCCTGTTTGGCTCCCATTATTTGAAATTTTAATGGTTGAAATAGTGTTTTTTTGAAAATGTGTGGTTAAAAGGGAAGAAAAACTTTTGGGATTACCTATAATATTATTTTATTGGAGAATGTATGATTGATAAGAATATAGAGAAAAATGAATGGGCCAAACATAGGCTAAATAATGCATGCACACTGCAGAGCTTGTGAAGATTGTTTTTTGAGATGTTAACCGTCATTATATTGAATCATACAATTCCTTTTTTTTTTTTAATATTTAACTGTATTTATTATGCGGAAAAATTTTTATGGCTTGTATGGTAAAAAGCATTTGGCACATCAACTTTTTCTTCGAAGTATATCATTTTTGTTCGGCAATAATTCATCATGTTCCCATCAAACTTCTCCGGCCAATGCCTTGTTTACAAACTTGATTGGAATCAATTTTCCTGGGGACGTGTTAGCTGTTGAACGAGCCGATCTGCTGTATTATATATGCAGATTCTCTTTTAATACTTACTCGGAGACCAGGTATATAATAAAAATATTTTTCCATGTTACCAATAATATAAATTATTATTTTAAAGTACTGTTCTTGTAAGCAGAGAAGGTTGTTGTGAGATTTCACGCATTGAGAACTCAAAAGTCGTTTCTCTACTGAAGTCGGCCTTTATAATTTATCGTGAAGTTCCCATACCTTTTCAAAAGGTCAGACCGCGATTTTTCTCCAATTGCTCTTATTTAAGTGTTATTGTAAGGAGAGAGATGTCTCACCTTTACTCAATGAATTTTTTCTTCATTTTTTTTATTAAATTTAATATGATGAATTATGAAAATTGGCTTTCATATGCTCCAACCTTTGTACAAGGAAGGCAAGTGTGAAGGCCAGGATGAACGTATCTTAGTCTGCTTATTTTCATAAATTTATAATTATGTTATTCCCCAAATACACTCTTGAACACTTTGAAGCTGTGTTCACTGGCATTTAACTCATTTAGCTCTTGTTTGTCTATCATTCTCCAAAAACTCTTTTTTTTTTTTAAAAAAACTTGTTTTCAACCACATTTTCACAATAAAATATTTTGCACGTAAATTCAATTTTTTTTTTTTTATATTTATTGATTACACATTATTCAAAAATAAAAATTTAAAAACTTATTTTTTTTATAAATAATGGA